>VUQR01011997.1:0-17300 GCA_015108515.1 Hemichromis elongatus
CTGTTAACACAGTGAGTGAGAAAGGTGACTGGAAAGGAAAAACTCAATGCATCATGGGAATCCCCCGGCAGCCTACGTCTATTGCAGCATAACTAAGGGAGGATTCAGGGTCACCTGGTCCAGCCCTAACTATATGATTTGGCAAAAAGGAAAGTTTGAAGCCTAATCTTAAAAGTAGAGATAGTGTCTGTCTCCTGAATCCAAACTGAAGCTGGTTCCATAGAAGAGGGGCCTGAAAACTGAAGGCTCCGCCTCCCATTCTACTTTTAAATACTCTAGGAACAGCAAGTAAGCCTGCAGTGCGAGAGCGAAGTGCTCTAATAGGGTGATATGGTACTACAAGGTCATTAAGATAAGATGGGGCCTGATTATTTATGACCTTGTATGTGAGGAGCAGGATTTTGAATTCAATTCTGGATTTAACAGGGAGCCAATGAAGGGAAGCCACTAGGCTGAATAACCTGAGTTGTGTTGTGTTCTCTGGTGCGATTGTTGTTCTTGTTGCCAACGAGTAAGCTGAAAAGCTGCAGCTGTGACATGAACGAGTAGTCGGGTCTGTCAGGGATCATTCACATATGTGTTTAATTGTTTTTTTTGGTCCAAATCCAGAATCAGACTCCGAAACTGGATCTTGGTGATCTGTTGACCCTTTGATTGGCAGTTTACACCTCAAATCTGTAAAAAGAATGGAGTGCATACTTGGAGAGGAAGTGTTAACATCAGAAAATCAACATAATTAACTGAGCTGGAATCGCTACAGGGCTGTTTCTGTCTTTGCGTCACAGTTCTGTAAAAGGAAACAAGTGTCAGTTCATCAGCAGACACTCTGGATCCAAGTTCAAGCTTGATGGGTTTCCCTCCTGGGTCCGGCCTGTTGGACTGTACTCAGCAGTTTTGAGGTCAGACGGTTTATCTGATGTCGGGTCAGCTGCTGAGGAGGGTAGGATTCAGCTGATGGGTCTGTTTGAGTTCTCTTATTAATCGTCAGCATCGCATTACTCATGCTCAGCCATGAAGGTGCAGATTTATGCCTCGGCCCTCTGAAGTCGATTCGAGGTCATACTTGGTGTTTTGGCTACCAGCTGTTCGGTGTTGACACCTCAAGCCTCAAGCTTGGATTCAACTTTGCTTACAGTATATCAGCACAGGCCACAGTTTGTTTGTTTTTTTATTTTCCCCTATATTAACTCAAACCACCATCAATCCACTGCTAAAAATAGTCCCCAGCAAACAAACCATTTCCTTTTGCTTTCGCAGTCACAGAGGTTTTTGGTGCACCCTCTTTGCAACCTAACAAAACCAAGCAAGCTTCAGTAACCAGTCGTTGGGGAATCCCCAGCTGGTATTAGGCTGTGTTAATAGATCTAAATCAGATCAATCATTTTAAAAATGATGAAGAACTTTAAATAAAAGCTCAATTAATGACTGTCATTAGACATTAGAATGAGTTTTAATTGATTCATAGCTACAGACAGGTAATCTGATAGATGCACCACTAACTCAATGACAGCTGGTCACTTATGAACAGACGAGTGCAGGGCTGGACTGCTAATCCGGCATACCGGGCATTTCCCCAATGGGTTAAATAAGAGGCTGCTGCACATCGGCCCTACAAGCGCTGGCAGCCACCCATTTGTTAATTTTCATTACCGACACTGTGTTGCCCAATCAAATAACGATCAAGTAATCAAGTCAATCAATCAAGTAACGATGGCCTGAATATCTTGTTTGGTTCAGTTTAGGCTTTTTTGTGTATATTCTGTAAACATCAGGAAGGCTCATCTATAACATTAATAGCAAATGTTTTGAGGCAGGCCGCCAAACCCTCAAAATCATCTGTTTAGCCAATGATAATACTAATAATCAGCACCTGAGCTGACCTGATGCCTAAGTATGCCTGAAGTATATCTGTCTCATTTCTAGTCGAAATATCTCATTACACTTAAAATAAGACACATTTAGCTACAAAGTAGCATTTCAGTGAGATATATGAACTAGTTTTTAGACAGTGCATCTTAAAACTGGAGAATTTTCACTTGTTCCATTGGCAGATTTTTTCGCTTAAAACAAGATATTTTCTGCTTGAAATAAGTTCAAAGATCTCTTAATTTAAGGTTAATGAGATATTTTAACTAGAAATAAAATAAATATACTTTTTAAGATTTTGAATTTTTGCAATGTGGGGACTATTTTCAGAGGCGGAGTGATCCATATTTGGTTGCTGCTGCTGGCGATAACAGTAGGAACCGCGTTTACCCAGAGAAACACAGACACATCCAGACTGTTGTTAACATGACACTTTATTGATAAGTGCTACATGTTGTGGACCGATCAACGACCGACTTCAGGGAGGGCAGGGCTGACGGGTGATGACGGCCGATTTACTCGTACAGCCAGGGCTGGGCGCAGGAGGTGTAGTTGACGAACTCCTCGGCCTTGAACCACAGGTCGACCTCCATCTTGGCGTTCTCGAGGGTGTCGCTGCCGTGGATGATGTTCCTGTGGAGATGGAGGCAATCGGTGCAGATCAATAACTGATCAATGATTTCGGGGTTGGTGGGGTGGGGGTGGGGTTCCATTAGAAAACTAACTGAAAATGTCTAATTTCGAAAATGCGTTAATATTTTTCACATTTTGTTAATACTTTCAAATATTATTATTTTAGAGATCTCATTAACATTTTGTATTTGAGTGTTTTTGTTTTTTAATGTCTTCACACACACACACACACACAGCAGCTGGATACTGTAGTGATAACACTACTCACCTTTGAAACTTCAGATCAGGGGTTTGATTCCCGACTAGGTTAAAAAGTCTTGATACGAGTGAAATATGATACTCTGTATATGGTACAGGAGACTGATGATGGGAGGTCAGGGGGGAGACATTATCAACCTTTAGTACACTGAGTTTTTGCTGGGTGAAAAACTAGAGTTGTGAACAGCAGCTCGTCACTCTGCGCTGCGTGAGGTTATAAAACAGAGGGAGTCGTGTCGTGGCCGCTCGCTCACCTGCCAATGTTGATGCACAGGTCTCCACGGATGCTGCCGGGCTTGGAGTCAGCAGGGTTGGTCTCACCCAGCATCATCCTGGCCAGCTTCACAATGTTCTGACCCTCCCACACCTGGAACACACAAACACGCACTTAACTTTGTAGATTCACACTCAGTGAATTTTCTGATGTTTACCTTGAAAGGTGAACATTTTTAGTTACTTTTGTTTTACTTTAATGATAGAGGAAAAACAAATGTGAAAGCAGTCGCAATGCATAGACTGTATGTAAAAGATGGACAGGACCACTGTGATGTCACCTGTGATGGAATTTAAAATCTTGTTTAAAAAAAATCTCAGTTTCAGTGTTCTTCCACTACCACATCAAACTCGAGACCAGAGACAATGCTCTATTTCAAACATAGATT
Source organism: Hemichromis elongatus (assembly GCA_015108515.1). NCBI lineage: Eukaryota > Metazoa > Chordata > Actinopteri > Cichliformes > Cichlidae > Hemichromis > Hemichromis elongatus. The sequence goes on from VUQR01011997.1 coordinate 3,420, forward strand.
ATTGTAAAATATGTCAATAAAGAGAGAAAAATTGTTAAACTTGATTTCACTAAAAATAGATACATATGTGGCACCCCAGCTGATAGCGCCCTCTAGGTGAAGTGCACCCAGTAGAATTTAGATCCATTAACCTCACAGCAGCCATATTAAGGGTAAGATCATGTCATTAAAAGGCTCCAACTGCACAAACAAGGTCCAGAGGTCCAGTTCACGTGAAGCTGGCAGACAGCTAGCAACTACAGCCTAAAACCTAAGTTGCCATCCACCTGTCAGTCAAAGAGGCCATGCCCCTAATGAATCAGACTTTAAGCCTTAATACTATTTAAACAGGTGAGTTATAAAAACAGCTGTTTGTTTATCAGGATGTAAACTTGTTTATTTCTCCTGTAGAGGTTTAACATGGAACTGACTAGCTGCTGGAGCCCCTGCTGGATGTTAGAGGAACTGCAGCTTTTGGTGCCTTATGTTTCATATTAAACTCACACTGTTTGCAAAGAGCTGCATGCAGTTTTGTTTTTATCCTCTTTTGGTTGTGTGTGAGGCTTGGCTAAATAAAGCTTGAATGATCAGTCTCCTGTGTGCGCCTCTTTTGTCGGGTGGAGGTCGGAGCATGAGGCCTTGAACACGAGAGGGTGTGAATAGACAGACAGACAAGTGAGGCAATGGAAAGAGATAAAGCCAGATAGATATGTGTGTGATGGCGTCGTGAGAGGCGAGCTGAGTGTGTTTGTGGGTGTGTTACCATGGCGAGGATGGGTCCAGAGGACATGTATTTGCAGAGACCAGCGTAGAAAGGCATGTCCTTCAGGTCCAGGTAGTGCTTCTTCATGTGGTCCTCAGAGGCCTGAAGACACCGAATACAGGAAATCAAAGATTTATCAGTTTTCGAGTCCGTCACAGGGTGGCCACACCCCAACAACAGGACCGTTATTAAAAATGAACTTTGTGTTTTATTCAATCAGGCCTGAAAGTAGCAGCACTGAAACCATAAACTCATCAGCTGAGCAGGAGGCTTTTATCCCATCAGTGCTCTTTATGAGCACAGAAGGTGATGCAAGCCTGAGATTTTTAAACCTGAGGTTGCATCCATGTTTTATCCACACTTTGGCTGCCAAAAGGAGGGCGCAGGAGGGGGAGGGGGGTATCAGGTGTTTTATTGCATGTTTGTCATGAAACCATCGAGACGACTGGCTTCACTTCAACAGCTCCAAGCACTCAGCGCCTGTCCTCTCCTCTAATACCACGCTGCTCGCCTCACTCCAGCCTTTTACATAATCTCAAATATTTATACCGTATCTGATATTAATGGTTCCTTTAGCTCGGACGCTTGGACTCTGCAGATCATTAGACAGCCATTAGACAGCTGGCGTCATATGAGCAAAATTCTGTAATTTCAGAATTTTGCTCATATGATGCCAGGCTCATGGCTGTGTAATATATATGTAAAAAAAAAAAACCCATCAAACTCTTAGTTCCTGTCATGTATTTCCTGTTCCTGTGTGGATTTTCATACTAAACAAACAAAGTCTCTAATAATGAGCTCGCTGTTTGCACAGCTCGGGATGCTCTAAACACTCACTTTATGCAGTTTTTCTAATCTGGGATCTCTATGATGTCATAGAGGGTGCATAGAGGCCCCACCCACCTGCTGCTCAAACCCTGTTTTTCCAATCAGAAGAAAGCTGTATTAAAGGGGCAGGAGCTTTCAGACAGAGTTGATGAGCGGCTGCGCCAAGGCTTGGTGTTAGGTAAAGAAGGATTGTTACGAACTGGAATTCATGCAAAGCTGGCTTTGTAACTCTGTTCCGATGAACCTGGTTTACAAGCCTCTGTTTAAAGCTGAGAGCTGCACTCTTGAACAAATGAGTAGCAGCACAGAGACAACAGCCCCTGCTGGTGCGTTTTCAGTGCTGATTGGTTGGTTGTTTGTGAGTCGAGGCGCCCGGCGTCGTTTTTACCTGCACGAATTTGGCGGCGACCAGCCTGAAGCCTCTATGCTCAAAACGCTTGATGATCTCGCCACACAGTCCTCTCTGGACGCCATCAGGCTTCACAGCAATAAAGGTACGCTCCATGTCTGCTGAGGAAGCTGCACAGGAAACAGGAAGTGATGTTTCAGCCCACAGGAAGCGTGATGAGTTCTTTGGAAAGTGTTAGTTTGACAGCACACAGTATGTCCTCAAACCACATCATACAGAAAAAATATTTTTGTATCTTTGGATCAAATGTAAAATTTAGCTATTTGTACATCAGTCCTGATCAGTTTCCTAAACATGTTCTGCAGAGGAGGAGAAGGAGGAGGAGGAGGAGGAGGAGGAGGAGGAGCCTGCAGGGCCGAAGGAATGGGGGAAAAAAGCACGAGAAGTGTGAAGGAGACAGATCAGAGACACCGTTCAGATGAACATGAGTTACTGAAGCTACACGACCAGAGGGAGGGAAGCAACCCACATTTGTTACATCTTTGTCTCTGTGAGCGCCTCCTCCTCCTTCTCTTCCCTCTCAGGTGTGTCTGCTTCATCTATCTCAGATCTCATCGTCTCCTTCAGTCACAGCTCAGTGAGAGTTGCCGATATTAAGTTTCCCCCTGATGTGAAACCAGAGCTGCCTCTGAGCTTCCTGGACCACATTTTCCTCGTCTCCCAGCGTGGCAACCGCAGCTCGAATCCGAGCCTGCTCATAACTCTGGACAAAGCCTCGGCGTGCCGGAGGCCCTGCTGCTAATTTTGCCGCCCTCCGGAATCTGCTGGCGTGACGCCGACAGCAGCTGAGAGCAGGTGTGACGGCCTGCTGTTAAAAAACAGCTGCTCTCATCAGTTTCAAACCTTCAGAAAATGCTCTCATTGCGCATATTTGCATATTTGAAAACATTCCTTGTCTTCACAAACATGACACATAAAGATGATTCTGATAATATGAGATTCCCGTTAACTGAGACCCTGAAATCATGAATGTAATGTGCTCTGAGATTTTAAAAGTTCAGTCTCGATACGGAGAAGTTGTTTTCTGTTGTCAAACATTTGTAAGAAAAATCTACAAAAAGCTCCAACAGACCCGTCAAACTAAAAACAAGAATTCGGATTAAAAAAACGTGGTTTTGGTTTCTAAAACGCTGATTTTGCATCTCAGCTGTAGAGACGGTCAGTGGAAAAACATCTGCAGCTCCTACATCACAAATTTAATGCTTCACTTTTTGAAATTCCCCAGATTTAAACTGCAGATTTCTGCTGCAGAAACATTCATTATCCTTTGACATATTTTCCCTAAACTGAGTTCATTAAACTGAACACTTTAAGAACAAGTTTAAACTTTACTGTTAGAAATTCACTGAGTTGACCATAAATCTGTGTCCGATGTGAGTGTCTCTGCCTGTGGGAATAATACCAAAGCATAACCATGAGCGCCGTCAGGCTGAGGAGAGCATTATGTCTAAAGTCAAAGATGGCACTGAGTGTGTTTCAGTCTATGAATTCTGCCCCTAGTGGGCATGTTTGGAAACTTACTCGAGTTATAGCAGCATTAATTTGATTACTGTTACGTTTTACTTTTTCTTTTTTTCTTTTTAAATTTAAATTTAGCTGTGACACCATGAGTGCAGTGGGCTGCAAAGTTGGCTCCACTGAAGCTTTACACGACTGAAGACATTTCAAAAAGAAGGAGGAAAGAAGGCAAGAAATGTTGAGCTTACCTAACAAAGGAAGTGTTGAGGTAACCTCATATTTTTAAATAATAGCAGCTTAATGCCACAAAAAGAAGCCGATAAAACTGAGTGAGCTGACAAAGTGTTAGCATTTATTTAACGGTCATCAAAAGGAAAACGCAAACGTTCATCAAAATATGTAAACTGTCTTTATTTGTCAGTTTTTATAATTAAATTATAACCGTAATGTGTGTTTTTTTAGTTATGTTAATGTTTTGTGGTTTGTTGTGAATATTTTCACAATTACATTTTCAGTGATGCAGCCCAGCTCACTGGAAACACAAAAAGACTTTTCTACACGTTTTAAAAGGATGCTGAGAAAATCCAACCTTTCATTTAATCCTGCAAACTATAAACCTGCAAAATGAGAGGTTTCGTCTCTGACGAAATCACAAAATTAATTTATTATCTTTAGTGTGTGAAGGCGCAGAGAATATATACGTCTCTGTGCAGGTCAGATTTTAACCGGAAGCTTAAATTGTATATATTGAAGATATTACATCAAATGTATGAGTTTCAAAATGTTTTGTAAAACATCTTTCTTTTTTTTTAAATTAGGAGAAAGTTGCTCATCAAATAAAACTCTGCTGCATAAAAAACATAGTATTTAATATATTTGTTAGAAAATCTTTACGAGTAACTTTTAAATCACGCCGTGCGGTTTTAGCAGCATGTGCTACTGAAATGTACATTTACCCATAATCCTGTGCTTTACGTGTGCGTTTGTGTTTGATAGCTACCTTGGTTCTGGGATGGGAGAAGAACTTGTGAAGACGATCTGCTGGCGGCGGGGATGCAATCACCAAGGCCAAGACGCAGCAGAGTAGCTCTATTTAAAGGCTTCTCTGTGGGGAGGGGCTCCAGAAATATATATGTGTGTGTGTGTGTGTGTGTGTACAGTTGGTCCAAATCTGTGTCAGTTGTTGACAGAAATGTGTGTGTGTGTGTGTGTGTGTTTGCCTGTCTTTGTGGGGACCTGTTTCTTTTCCATAACCATCCAAAAATGTCCTCAAACAGCAAACACATTCTTCTAAAAACTGCAAACCTTAATAAAAAGTCTCCACTTTAAAAGACCTTCTTTATTACTCTTTTTGGTACAAAAAAATATATATAAATATATATATATATCTCTTCTTGTGTGTAACTATAAAAAATGTCTTAATGCACATTTACCGGGTTTTATCTCTAAAATCAAGCAGAGGCTCAGTTATGAAAGCAAAGAGAGAAATATGTGTATCTTCATATTAGCAGTGCTCACAGTGGAGCTGATTCCAGCAGCAGCAGTTTAATGGCTAAAAGCCATTTCACCATGTTTGGCTTGAACTCCACCTCAATCTGACCCGACCCTGCGGATCTGAGACACCTACCCAGCTCAGCAACCATACCCCTGATATATTTTGAGCCCATACCATCGAGAGACTTAGACACAAAAAGTAGGGCATTACATTTTTTTCTATATTTAGCTGGACGTGAGTGGAAGGAGCTGAGAATCAGTGTAATGTGTTTTCTCTTCTTGGTGTGTGGCAGTTTTATAGCAGCTGCAACATTTTAAAGGAGTTATTCATTTATAATTGTTTTACATCTGCTTTTAAGATCAACCTTCCCTTTTTGCTAAAGGACATAGAGCTGAATCCTCCCTGAGTTACGCTGCAGTAGGCTGCTGGGGGATTCCCATAATGCACTGAGCTCTTTTCTTTCCACTTCCCAGGTGTTTTAATGCCACTGCTGCAGCTAATTAAACTTTTTTTTTTTTTTAAACTTCCATCATAGTTCTGATCTGTGAGCTCCTTAAACACTTTTCTGTCTCTGTCTTGTCTGATTTCAAAGTCTTATTAAATAAATCATGCTGTTCATTCACTGCTGGAGCCTCTAGTGGTCATTAAAGGAACTGCAGCCTCAGGTGCTGATTGTTAGAAATCGCACCGTCCCTCAATTTGTAATAATACCGTTTCCTTTCATCCTTTTCTCGACCCTCTAAGCTGCTTTCCATTGCTGCTTATAAGTTGAAGGGGTGCGATTCATACATATGGGAGGGTGATTATTATATAACTGAAATCACACTCCCTTCTGTACGAGTCTTTAATCCAAAGCTCCAACCTTCACCCTTCCCCCAATTTGACCCTAAATATAAACCTTATCCTAATCAGGGATGGAAATCTCCCTCCTCCCAAGGGGCACGCTGTCGGGTCAACAGTCCTGAGGAGGGGACAAAAGGATCCTATCAGCTGAAATGAAAACACACACCCCCCGATCACCCACACTCTCCACCTGCTAATGCTCTTATACTGTGATGCACTTGGACCTGCAGAGCCACAGCTGTGAGCCCTCATCCTTTTACTGACCCACAGAGTCCCAGTAGCCCCACAGGACTCCTTTAGTTCAGGGTCCACGTTGCTGTCTGGGTCAAATCTTCCCAGAGGGCAGACGGATCTGAGAGTTGAAAGCACTCCAGCTGCAGTAAAATCATCAGTGTGGCTCTTCAACCAGCTGTTACTGCAAAGCTGCCTTGTTTGATGTCAGGTGATCATTTTCCCTGCAGGTCATCAGGACACAGGATTCATAAGCACACGTAGTGCAGCTTAAAAAAAACAAAGGTAAAACACTGACAATACTTCACTAAGTAAGAAATAAATAGAAATATGTATTTCTATAATATGTATTGTAAGTATTCCTACTGTAGACGTTTGGGGTTGGGCTTTAAATACTGTTTATTCTACAGTAATAAGCCATGTTCGATGAAATCCTGTGTTGGTGCTGGCTGACCTGTGAGGCCACAAAGGAACGTATCAGCTGTGGTCATGGTAGTTTAGAAACTACCATTTAGTTTAGTTTAGAAGAAAGCGACTTGAGCGGACGTCTCATCAGAGATAAAACCATACTTAAAGAAGTCCAGTCAATTCGTTCCGAGCTCTTCAGACCGTGTGTGAGCAACAGGATGGAGGAGCTGGTCTATCATGCTGGTTTCCCATTGAGACCACACGAAGTTCCACAAGCCTCAGGTTTCCCAGCGGCTCAGAGGCAATAACAAACTGCAGTCACAAGATGGCAGTAATTTACAGAATGTTACAAAAAGACGCTGATGACTTTACCTCAGTCTGTCCCATTTATTCCGACTGAACTGGCAGAATAACAGAATTTGTAATAAATATTTTTAAAACCTAGAACTGCACAGCTTTAACTCTGAACATCTAGACATACACTATATTGCCTAAAAATTCACTCACCCATCCAAATCATTGCATTCAGGTGTTTCATTTACCTGCGTGGCGACAGGTGTATAAACTCAAGCACCTGGAGCTGTTCCAGTGTGGTGCTGTGATAGCATACCATCAAGGCTGCTCATGAAACGGCAACTTTATGCAGAACCAACAGATACAGACCTCCAAAAATAACCTGGCCCTTAGGTGAGCTCAACAACGGTGCATAGAGAGCTTTGTGGAGTGGGTTTCCATGGCGACCAGCTTCATCCAAGTGTTAACATCACCAAGTGTTGGTGCCACTGGACTCCAGAGCAGTGGAGACGTGTTCTCTGGACTGACCAATCACGCTTCTCATTCTGGAGATCTGATGGACGAGTCTGGGTTTGGCGGTTGCCAGGACAACGGTACTTGTCTGACTGCACTGTGCCAAGTGTAACGTTTGGTGGAGGTGGGGTTACAGTGTGGGGTGTTCTTCAGGAGTCTTCGTGCTTCAGCGTACCAAGACACTGTAGACACCTTCGTGTTCCCAATATGTGGGAACAGTTTGGGGATGGCTCCTCCCCCTTCCCACATGACTGCACACCGGCGCACAAAGAAAAGTCCATAAAGACGCAGACGGGCCGGTTAGGTGTGGGAGAACCGGACTGGCCGGCACAGAGTCCTGATCTCAGCCTGATCGAACACCTTTGGGACCAATCAGAGCGGAGACTGTGAGCCAGGCCATCTCCTCCAACATCAGTGGGACCTCACAGATGTGCTTCTGGAAGAACGACCAGCACTTCCCATAAACACTCCTGAACCTGTGGAGCTGCACACGGCGGGCCCACATCATATTACACCCTGTGGATTAATAATGGGAGGTCACGTAGGTGTCGAGGCCTTTTTAATTCTTTAACTTCATCAATCCTATCTAGTACCTGGGGATCTGCCAGGCCCAGGCGCCGTCCCAGTCCCCTTGGAGGCCTTCCCCAAACCGCAGCTCAATTCATGCCCAAGCCGTTCACCCTTATCTACTAAAACGCTTAAAATGAGGACGTGGACCCAGCGAGTGAAACGACAAATAAAAAGAGCACCAACAGGAAGTGATGAGGCGGTTGTGTTGTTGTCCAGAGGTTTTATTTCAGTGTCTGTAGTGTGACAGCAGAGGGAGCATGGGTCTGCAGGAGGCGGGGCCACTGATCAATTGCTGATTAATCAATAACTTTCCAATGAGTGGATTCATCCACAGCTGAAGCCTTTGATACGTTGAACAGTTACACATCTCAAGATAAAGTGCAGTAATACAAATAATCTCAGAGTTCATTATGTTTTCATTTCATGGAACAAAATATGACAAAAGGTTCAATTAAGAAGTGAGCGTGTAATTTTATCAGAAATGTTCTAATTACAGGAAATTAAACAGCAACAAGAACAAACTGAACTGTGACCTTAACGATGAGCTTCATTCAAAGACATAACATTAAAAACATATTTTCACAACAGTATGAAGGTAAAGCTGTGGGTTATAATTATTATTTTATTATTATTTATTTATTTATTTATTTATTTAATGGTACAGCTTTTTACTTCATACATTTTAAAAATTTTAAACTTGCTCTTGAAAGACTCATAAACTATAATAATGTAATAAAATTAATTTAAAAGTTGCAATAACAAATTAAACTGTCTGTTTACTGTGAAACGAGCGTCCAGTCTGACGCTTCTCTTTGTACAATTACACAGAAATTATTTCAAGAACAAAGTCAATTTTATAATATTAGAACTTATTTTATGACGTTTTAAGTCATTAAATTGCATAAATATTACATAATTATAACTAATATATAACTTCTGAAAAAAAATCATAAAAAAATGAAACCTAATTTTTAGCTTTAACTTACTTTGTATAGTAATAATATCATCTAACGAACATTTAAATCTCATTTTTTCCCATTAAATTATTTTATTGTAAAGAAAAGTTTTATTATTTTAGAATTATTATCAAAGTGCTGTTTAGTCATACACAAAAATCATCTTTACATTTATCTCCTTTGATTTTTTGTGTTACAACATCGTCCCTCGGAGCCCCGCCCCCATCAGACCTCTGCTCCAATGACGTTGTTTGTCTGACGTTCACAGAAATAAGGACTCAGTGTCGATGTAAACAACCACTTATGTACAAAAACAGAAGAAAAAGAAAGAACCCGAAGCTTTAGATAGAAAACAACAGAACGGTCAAAACGAGGCGTTAACTGTACAATTCATAAAGTCAGAATCATTTCTTTCTGTCATCACTTTACACTTTATCTCAATTTTACAAATTAAAAACACCAAATTAAAGTTTCTCCTTGAGTTAGTGCTGCTCTCTTTCCACTCATACATAAAATATAGTCTCCATTAGTATTTTCCTATTTACACGGTTGCAATATGTACACTTTAATTTTTCAGTGTTTTCGTTCAGGCGACGGCGTGGACGGCCTCGACCCAAGAGGCCACCCACCTTCCACAATCATGGATCCCAGCGAAGCGATGGCAGAAACTGTGATTGGTCCGTGAAACGGGGAGGTTCGCTGCAGGAGGTCGTGAGGTGCTAGATGAGGTTAGCTTAAATCGGGGTGGAGTTGAGAGTCGGGACATCCGTTTCTGCCGGGGACGACGGCGGGATCCACGATAGAGCGCCTGACACCCAGGAAGTGGTCCTGAGAGAGCCACTGGCAGACTAGTGATGATCTAATAGTAATCTTCGCTGGGTTTCACACTTTGTACCCGCCAAAACCGCCGCTAACACCTCCGCCTCAACAAGACCTTTAATATCCAATAAAGACTTCCTCTACTCTGAAGGGAACAACGCCAATCACAGGAAGCTGCTCTGGAGCTCCGGTTTTGGGGACTCGGAGGAGTTTCTGGATGTTTTATAGTCCAATACAAACGTGTTGTTGTTGGGATTCGAGAATGAGAGAGGCGCACTGGGAAATTTTGGGTCATCATCATTTGGACTTCCAATTTCTCGAGTTTAAAACTGATTCTACTTGAATTTTCTAATTTGAGTTTGAAACTTGTTTCACTTGTGAAAACAAACCTGTGAACTTCATGCCTTTCCTGAAGCCATGAAAAGGCCCTGAAGCTCACGTCAGACTTGCCTTCTTGGGTTTGTGTGTGAGTTTAACCTCAAATTAACTTTTTGAAGGCTTCAATCAGGATTTCTGTCTCATTTTTTTAGGAAACACGAATGTGTTCCTGAAAATTCAAACTTGCATTCCTGGAAGCTCCACGTTGGATAAAAGGTCTTGTTTTGAAGCTCTCGTCCAGTCCAGAATCAAGTAGCCTCAGTTTAAGTCGGTCAATCTGGACTAAAAGCCTCTTGGTTTGATGAGTTAAAATGAGTGCATGACTCGGTGCTTAAACCATGAGGTTCTTCCCAAATGACCAAAATGAAAGCCTGATTTAGGTGAACAGGACTAAAGCCTGACGCCTGGGCTGGACTCGTTTCTGGACGGGACCGGCCTCGCTATCACAAACAGGATGTTATGGTACAGATGGAGAATGATGAAGTCTCACTGACCACCAGAGCTGAGCACAAAGAAAGTTTACAAACCATTTACACTTTTTCAGCTGACGCAGCGAAGCTTCAGTTCAACGAAGAGATCGGGCTGACAGGACTGAGTCAAAGAAAAACAGCAGGAAAAGACTTGCAGCTACCAAACGTCTTACATCTCCTACAACTTCCTGTTCAACACAATTTCTTTAACAAAAATAAAACTAAATGATGCTGTAAACTTGATGTTTTCATGAGACACGCCTCAGATCACCGAAACTCTCCTCACAATCGAGGATTCGGCCGAGAGAAGTGAGCAGAGTTGTCTGAAGTCTTTTCCTGGAATCTGATTTTTAAAAACTCAAAGTGAACCAAAGAAAGCAGAAAGCTTCAGCCTTTTGTCCTTTTGTCTCGACTCTTAAAACCTGGTCGGTCCTGACACTAGAAGAAAACGCTCAGAAACATGACAGCGCCACACTGTGGTGAAGCAGGTCTGGGTCGGCAAGGTGCGCTTCGGACCGCCTGCCTACGGAGGCCCACAGAGGACATTCCCTCTGAGGCCAAAGAGCGGGAGGCGGTACACGACAGTGCAACCAAACCAGCTCCAGCAGGCCTGTCCTGGGTCTAACCTTTGGTACCACCTGACCCACGGGCCTTTAAAGATCGAGCAGAAGGACTTCAGACTGACTTTCTTCTTCTTTGCCGTCAGCTGAGCGGCTCTTTGACTCAGAAGGTAAAGGTCTGCGCTCAGGCCTGGTGGTGCTCACAGCATAAAAACAACAGCTCTGTAGATTCTATTATTATCATTATTATTATTATTATTGGAGTAAATATGACTGAAGTGTGATCAGCTGTACAAACACAGAAGCAATCAATCGAAACACAACTGAACTGAACTGAACGCTACTAAAAGCGAGAAAAGGAGTAAACAAAACCTCTGTGTGTCTCTGAGCCCTGAGGTTCGCCAAAGTGCTTCACTGACGCCACGCGTCGACCGTCCAGCTTCGTCTTCCGTCGCTCCTCTTATTGACGCGGACCCCGACCGCCCCGAGGCGCCGAGTCAACCGATGGGATGGCAGCTCTGTGGGGGCGGGGCAGTCAGGTCCTTCTTTAAAGCCGATTGGTCGGTCGGCGTGACAGCAGTTAGATCCGAGCGCTGACCGAAGGAAGCGTTTCCGTAAACTCTGTGTCTGTGTTCGCCTCAGCCCATGGGCTGTCACATGATCATCAGTCAACGACCAGCAGTGTTCTTAAAGCACCAGACCCGCGTTTTCCTTCAGAATCCCGAGCAGAGGTGCATTCTGGGTAGAGAGGAAGAACCTGATAAACTCGGAGTATCGTACCAACTTTTCCTTTAAACTCACAGGTTTTACAGCACGGTGTCAAACATAGGGCCCGTGGGCCAGAATCAGCTCCCCCAAAGGATCAGGCAAGGGAGGGAACCTGGTGTGGAAGCAGGTTTGTGACGCATGCCGTTAATCGTCGTGCGAGCGCTCCTGCAGGTCACCGGCGGGACCTTTAGTTTAACCGGACAAAACGGCGCCACACACTGAGAAACAACCACGAAGTGGGACGTCACGCCACAGCCGGCGAGACCGCTTGAATAACCAAAGCTGAATTATTCAATATGAATTTAATGACGGGTGATTTTTTAACATAATAGTTTAACTTAATTGTGTGACTTCACACTTTTAGCCTCTGTGCTGACGTTTCACAGCAAGGCATCACTAACAGGCTCAAACCTCCTTTTTAAACATTCTGCATTTCCTCCTTTAACTTTTATTCGGTGAAAGCAGTAAAATAAACTGGTTTCACTGGTTCATCTCATCTGCTCTCAGCTCAAATTCTAGCTGCTAGAAACCCTTTCAGTACTGAAGCTGCCGCATCCCAACGTTTAATGTTTACCGACGAGCGGGAGGTGTAAAAACACGGGCGTGGTCCTCTGAAAGCTGACGGACGCTGACGTTCATCAAAGTCCTGAAACAGAATCACCGAGGCGCTCTCTGGAGTCGTACGGTAGAAAACCAGCATCTACACGTCCACGAACGCACCGCGAGGAACACAGTGTCCGTGAGCCCATGCACGCACGGTCAGTGAATGCATCATCAGAGTCCAGTGTGTTCAGGTACAGGAATGTTCTGGAAAGCTCCGATGTGCGAGGGAGTGGCCACAAATCTGTTCGTGGCCTTGACAGAAAACTTAATGAAACACACAAGATCCAAACTCGTATCCAGGAGTTTGGAAAACTGGAGCAGTTCCACCTGTGGGAGAGCTGCTCCGGTTTCACTGGTTTCAAACCCGCAGCTGCTCCTCAGCTCGTGGCGCTCGTGCATCTCTGAGTGAATACAAGTTGGCTGTTAAAGAAGCGCCGCCATCGTCAGCTTCGCAGTTCTGCTCGTTTCATGTATTTGAGGCGCTCTGAGACCTGAAACATCTTTGCTCTCGCCGTCTGAGGCGCTCACTGCGGCCGAAGGTCAGCCGTCAGATTGCAGTCAATCTGATTGGTCGAGTGCCACAGGGGGACGAGGAGGCGGGGCCTGGAGCGGGTGAGCGCTCACTCCCGACTTGTGTTTGGAGGTTTAAATTCTCTCCGCGTCTGGTTTGATCACTTTCTGATTTACAGTTATTCTGATTTCATTTCACATTTAGATGTTTGGCTCGTGATTTTCTCGGTGAGCACTTTGGGGGTTTCGTGTTGCAGTGCTCAGACATCTATTAAACAGATAAACCGAGGTTTGAATTTTGGCGTTCGGACTTTGAAATGACTCTGACTGCAGCTCCAGCTTCAAGAAAAATAAAGTTTTATAATCAGAGCGTCAAGCTGATGCAGGACAGTCGTTGGGTTTAGGCATCGGCAGGTTTGGCTCGTGAACACTCGTCTTTGAGAGATCTGCTTTTTCTTTATTTTTACTCGTTCTCCAAATCCTTTCAGTCCTGAAAGCTTCCTGAATGTCCGTGTGAATGACAATTCCCACTTTTTAGGGGTGAAAGCGTCTCTGAGTGCAGAGCGAGGACTGCCGGTTGCCGCAGAACTCCTCCGAGGGTGTAAACGTGAAGTCTGGACCCGCAGCTCGAGTCCTGTGTTTTGATGTTTGAGGAGGAGGAGGAGGGCATAAGCATCCAGGTTTAGTGTCCAGTCCTCCTCTCCCTCTGCCATGCTCAGCTCCTCCTCCTCCTCCTCCTCCCTCTATGTGTCTTTGGGCTCCAGCTTGCAGGACATGTCAAACAGCAGGTTCTGGTTGTCGATCACCTGCAGCTGCCGGACGTAGGCCTTCGTCTGCAGGTGGGAGGGAGATGTCTCTGTATCCATGGCTACCAGAAAAAAGAAAGAAACAGCTGTTAGAGATGCAGAAATGCATTGTGATAAAGCTGCCACCAGGGGGAGACAAATCCTACAGAGAGGCAGGTCTGTAGCCCAGAACTCCAGACTTCCGGCTTTTACTTTATTCCATTTGTAAATCGACTGTGTG
>VUQR01011997.1:17320-28223 GCA_015108515.1 Hemichromis elongatus
TGTTACCTAGCTGGCTGCTCCTGTATCGTCTGATGTTCCTCACCATCTCGGCCACTTTGTGCTGCAGACAGAGGGGGAGGAGTCAGTTCCTGTCTGTGGTTAATGGATTCTTACAGTGTGACGCAGCGTGGGCACTGTGGGGCCTGCTAAGAGTATCAGGCTGTTAACGTGTTGATTTTAACACGGTCTATGGGACTGACCCTCTGCTACCTCTGCTGGACATCAGAGGAACTGCAGGTTTTAGTGCTTCCTATTTCAGGCCAACAGTACAACAAACAGGAAGTAAGAGTGTTTGAGTGAGGAAGAACATCAGCAACTGTAACTGTTATTTCCTCTTCATCACAGCAAACAGTGTAAAGCACATGTATCAAACTCATGGTCCGTGGGCCACATCCGGCCCGGTGTACATTTATAATCCGGCCCATGAGATCATTTTATATCGATTTATTGTTATTGTTATTCATGTCCCGCAGATACGAAGCGCTAATAACACACAAACTACAGATCCGATAATGAACGCTAGGCTACCTGGGAACAGTCCCGCGCCAATCGAGTCAGAGCAGAAACTACAGAAAGTAGAAGAGCTAAAGAAGAATCTGACATTTCAGCAGAGCAAAATCTGCTGTGAAAGCAAGTTTTACCAAATCAGCCTGCATATCATGTGACTTACTGAGGTGGAATCAGGCTGACTGTAAAGATGCAGGAGGAGAACTGCACCATCACTGCATCACACACCAGGAAACGCTGTGTGGTAAAGTCCTAGAAATGGAGCATGTAATGAGCACCGTAACGCAAACCGTCAACTTTATCCCAGCTAAAGGTTTAAATCATCGTCAATTTCAGTCTTTTATGTGGGAAATAGATTCAGAGTTTGCCGACATTCCTGATCACACAGAGGTGCGTTGGCTGAGTCGGGGAGAAGCTCTCAGTAGAGTTTTTGAGCCCAGCAAAGAAATCGGTCAGTAATGCAAAAGACGCCACAGTTTACGTCTCTGGGCGACATAACAGCTCACGTCACCGTCTCAATGCTTCAGGTCCAGGGAAGCATGATCGCTGACATGCATGATGCAGTCATGGGAGTCACAAACGCACCAGTGCAACCTGCCTCACTTTGCCATGTGATGTTGAACCCTGTCGGCTCAACGGTGTCCCCACGTGCGCACTTTGCCGATAAACTGAGTGCGCCGAGTTTGCACGACGCTTTGGTGACTTTGAAGCACAAAAAGAGAATTTGGAGTTTCGTGACTCATTTACTGCTGACGTGGAAACTGCACCTGTGCAGACTCAGGTGGAGCTGATGGAGCTGCAGTGTAACGGGACGCTCGCTTTAGTCGCTCCATCCCTGCAGCCACAGCTCCGTCTACATGCGGCTCGAGCCGTGTCGGTGATGAACGGCTGCGTCCATCAGACTGAACAGCTCTGACAAAACGACACGAGAGCAAAGAAAACTCAATGTTTTCATTGCTGCTATTTTAACTTTTGCTGAAAAATATAAATTGTATTTATTTTTTCTGGGTTTTTTGTGGCATGTTTATGTTTCTAAATTGTCTCATTTTCACAGCAGATATTTTTATGGAGAGCAAAATATTTAAAGTTAGAATAAATGTAAAGTTTAAGTTTATCTATTGTGGAATAATATTCTCGTCTATTTTTTGAATACTTATGTTTAAAAACATTTTGTTTTGGTGCGTTCAAAAAATGTTTTTCCCGTTTGTCCTAAACTGTCTAATCAGGACATTTTAAACTCGAGCTGGTTTTCAGGTGTCAGTGTGACGTCACTCACCATCTTCTCAAAGTTGACGAGTTCGCCGTGAAACGTTTTGCAGCTCTCGTGAAGAAACGTCAAGTCTGGCGGGAAAAACCGAGAGGTCAGCCGGCGATGAAGCGACGACACAAACACACACAGAACGCGTGACGAGACAGAATCAGTGACGCAGACAAGAAGACTCAGATAAACAAACTGCAGTCAGTGAAACGTGTTTGTAAAGCAACACATTAACAACGGAGAGAAAAACAAAATATAAAAATACCATAAAATCTGATTTAGGAGATAAAGGAAGATAAAAAAAAGGCAAGAACAAACGACCAACACAAGGAAACAGGACAGCGATCGATCACGCATTAATGCTGTAAGTGCAGCGCAGTGTTCACCACAGGGGGGCGCCGAGGGAAACTAAAAATATGAACTCTAATCACAGATTCCTGATTTTAACTCTTCACTTCCATCCATCTCTGTGGTTCTGTTACCATGGAAACAGAGAGCTAAAGACAACACGCAAACACACACACGTACGTTGTGTTTTCATATCTTGTGGGGACATCTCATTGACATAATGCCTAACAGTAACCCTGACACTAAAACCACATTTTGAGTCTCAAAAACGCCTTCAAACTCGTGGGGACGGGATTCTGGTTCCCACAAGGGCTGTCGGTCCCCACGAGAATAGTAAACTTCCAATTTTGGTCCCCACAAAGATGTTAATACCCGTCCACACACACACACACACACAGTGAGAGCCAAGCTCTGTGTTTTTTAAGAAGAAAAAAAGTTAAACAAGATGAAAGAAACAAGAACTGGAGCAAGGACGAACTCAGAACCAGCGAAGAAGAGATTCTTTGAAGTGTCTGAACCTGCGTGTGTGTGTGTGGCAGGGTAACAGTAGCACAGTGCTGATTAGCCAAAGGTGCTAATTAGCAAAGTGCAGCTAGCTGCTGTGGTCCAGTGCTGGAGGCGTGTGAGTTTTAAAGGACCAATCAGAGGGATGTATGGATCGATGAGTGAACAGGTGGACCTGGATGTGTTTGACTCGTGCTCCCTGGAGAGGAAAAAGCTGCAGCGTGTTTCATCAGCAGAGGGAAACAAACTGAACGTCCACAACATTAAAGAAGAAAACGTCTCTGGGGTTTCTGTGCTTCTATTAAAAATGCTTTTTAATATCTCAGAGTCCACGCTGAGTCTGAGCACTGGAATACTGGAAGACTTCCAGAAAGTTCAATTTCCTGATTTTCAGCTTTCCTCACTTTCACAGATCCAGCTGACTCCTGCAGTCAAACCTGTATGATTCATTGGTGTTTACCTGGGCGTTACTGAAGCACCACAGACGCTGGTGTCAGCGTGCAGGCTCACCTTTGAGCAGCAGAGGAGTGAAGGGGATCAGAGGCGGCCTCAGGCTGGTGATCAGGTCTCTGTAGGACTTGTGGTTCCTGGACGGGTCCTGTGGGACAGCGTGACGGTCAGAGCGTCATCGTTCTAACTCGGGTCAGAAAGCATTAGAGATAAAAACGTGTGACTCACAGCGATGCTTTCAAACTGCTGAAACTGCTTCCTGAACTTCCCCGGCAGACCCTGAACACACAGAGAGGACAGCAGTGAAACACCGTGACAAACACTACAGCCACACATTTATCACTGCTTCATATTTCACTGCTGCAAAACAACAACACACCACACGGTCTGCGTGACGAGTGAAATACGGACGAAGGGCAGGGATTCTGACAGAAGGCGCCACACCGCAAAGTTTCCTTTACTAATGAGTGCAAACCGGAAGCGGAGACGGGTCACCTTCAAAGTAAATTTGCCGGTTGTAGTGGGAAGGTGTGACTTTTCCACCGCTTCGCAAACAGTTGCAGAAAAGTTGGAGTTCCTCATTTAAATCATAGACAGCAGTGGATCATGCATGGGGGCTGTTGCTGCTGCCGAGAACCCTCCAGCAACCAGACGTTACCACAGGTCACCGTGGTAACCTCCGGTTGTGATCAGACCAATCGTCACGTCGTAGAGGTGCGTTCACGAGGTTTTATAAAAGCTGGTCAGCCCTGTACAATGTTTCCTGCAGCGCCCCCTTCAGGACTTCACAGCTCTAACCCCTCAGCTGGAGAACACACGGCTCCTACCTCCCAGGTGAGCCTCAGCCTGCTGACGGCGGGGTTGTCCAGACCCAGAACAACAGCGAGGAAGGACAGCAGGTCCTGTTGCTGCTTACAGCTGAAAACAGAAGAAGAAGAAGAGCGGACTGCCTGATCTAACCTCAGGGGGGCGCAGCTCCTCTCCTCAGTACCCTGATTAACTCAAATCAGTTTTGTGTGTAGGTGCAACGTGTTCGTGCGTGGACTCACAGCGCTGCGATCTTGATGAATTTGCGGAGCAGCTGGATCCTCTTCGGCAGCGACTGACACTGCAGGATCTCTGTGGCGACCCAGTGCTGCACCTCGCTGCACCGCTGCAGTACCAGCTCCAGGTTCAGGGGGCGCCAGCGCGACTGCTCTCCGTGAAACACGTAACACACAAACTCCACCTGCAGGAGACACCAACGAAGAAGACGGGCATTCGTTTGTGGGCTACAGCTGCGTCGCTGAAACAGAGCAGCCTGCGAATCCTGCGGCGCACACCGACCTCATGCACGCAGCTGAAGAGCTCCCAGTCGAACGCCACCAGCTGATTGGCCACCTCCTCTGCCGACATGTCGTGTAGTTTACTGTCGCCCGGCGTCCAGTGGATCTCCTCAGGAAGAGGAAGCTGAGGAAACAGAATCACAGACGATATTAGAGACAGACTGAGATGGATTTAATTCATAAAAACTCAGCTAAGCTGCAACTGTGTCCTGATTGGTCAGTTAAACATCAGGTGTTAGCAGTGATGTTAAAGCTCTGCAGAAACGTCCTCGTGAGCAGCTGGATCCACGACAACCATGAACCAATCAGATCCTCACCAGTGACTCGAGTTCAGAGGGTTCGCAGGCAAACAGGTGAGTGTTGACTCCCAACGTGGTGAAGACGGCCTCGTCGCTGGGACGAAACACGGCTTTCTCTGAACACACAACACACCCGTTACTAACACAGACAGAGGTGTGTGTGTGCGTGTGTGTGCGTGTGCGAGCGCGCGCAGACCTCCGGCTGACGTCACGGCCACCAGTATGAGGTTTCCCGGCAGCACCGGCTGGTCTTCGCTGTACTGGAGCTTCTCTTTGACCAGAGCCAGAATCTCTCCAACCCGGCAGGACAGACGGCTCCTGATGGTGACGTAGGAATGATCCGGCGTGTACACCCTGCAGAAGACTGAACACACACGCACACACACGCGTGTCAGCTGCAGCTGACGCCGTCATCAGTATCAAAGATGGCCACAGTGACGTGACATCATAGCGAGGGGCGGGTCTGACTGAAAGCGCTTGCTCATTGGCTGATCACTGTGATTTGTGATTTGGATCACTTTCATTTAAAGTGATCCAAAACCTCCACGAACAGAGGTCAGAGGTCACGGAGCTGTACCCACAGAGAGAATGGAGGTTTGAGTTAGCTAACAGCTAACACACATAAATAAACCTGTCTGACTGCAGGACACACACGCATGCGCACACACGCACACAGAGCGACCTGCTGGTTTAGCTCTCCTGACGCTGTGAGTGTGTGTGTGTGTGAGTGTTTGTGTGAGGGTGTGTGTCTGTGTGCGAGTGTGTGTCCTGGGTGTGTCGCTATGTGATTTGTTTATCCCCGCCGCAGGCTGCAGGTGTGTTTGCTCTCTGTGTGTTTACACCACTTTTGTGTTTGTGTCCGTGCACACGTGCACTTGTGCAGGCGTGTGCGCATGCAGGCGTGCGAGGGTGTCGTACTCTCGTCGGAGCCTCTGAAGGCCTCTCGGGGCTGCAGGCAGGCGTCGATGCGTCTGAAGTGTCTGAACAGAGGGCGGACCTGCTTCTTCCTGCTCTCCTTCTCCTCGTCAGAGCTGCTCGCAGAGGAAACACACACACGTGTAATACCCGAGACACACAACAATAGTTACATAAACACTAAGAGTAATTCATATAAATGGTAATAAGTACAGTAAATATTAAACAGAGTGTTTCATTGTCTAAGCTGTGACAGTACGATAAATATAAATGACATCATCAACGCTGAATAATAATATAACTGTGTGAGTCACGATGAAGCGCATCACCGAAGTACTAAAGAAACCTTTAAGAACACGTCAGAAAAAAAACACATTATAAGCGTGCTCTGCTGTATGTGGACTGTCACATGATTACTGCGCTCTGATTGGTTAGGTTTAGGTCACACGGGGCTAGAGACCAGTCGGTAACTGCACTGGGTGTTGCTGCGTGAAACTGGCTGCAAAGATGGCGCGTCACCAAAAAAACCACATGTGACGGAGTCAGACGCCCGAAGTTTGTATGGAAGTGTGCACCCGCTGACTACACTGTGTGTGTGTGTGTGTGTGTGTGTGTGTGTGTCTTACGGGCAGTGTAAGATCTCGGTCCATCGCTGCAGTTTGAGGACGTCCTCCACCAGCTCAGGATACCGGCTCAACTCCTGAACGGCACACATGTACAGCTCCTACACACACACACACACACACAC
The DNA here is from genome assembly GCA_015108515.1 of Hemichromis elongatus. Lineage (NCBI taxonomy): Eukaryota > Metazoa > Chordata > Actinopteri > Cichliformes > Cichlidae > Hemichromis > Hemichromis elongatus. The sequence goes on from VUQR01011997.1 coordinate 23,675, forward strand.
ACAGGTCATGATTATGAAAAATAAGCATTAAAATATATTAGTGACGTTTGTGCAGCGACCACCATGATGGCGTCAGTCAGTGGAACCTTGCAGGTGGGACCAGATTTGGAGCTTTTTATTATTGTTGTTGTTGTGATCCAACCTGCAGGAAACCCTCAGTTTGTGTGTGTGTTACCGTGTGTGTGTGTGTGTGTGTGTGTGCGTGTGTGTGCGTTACCTTGGGAAAGCTGTTGCTGCGCTCGCCCTCCTCCTGGAGCAGCTCTCTGTAGGTGTCCAGGTATCGAAACGCCACCGTCAGCACCGCCTGCTTCCTCTCTGCTCCATCCATCTCTCCGTCCCTCTCCCCCCCTCGTCCTCTCCCTCCTCCCTCTCTCCTCTCCCCCTCCACTTCCCCCGCCTTCTCTCCTCCATCTCCCTCCACACTGAATCTGGAAAAGTTGAGTTAAGGAGGAAACACATCTGTGATGTTCGCCTGAAGCGTTGCTCTGAAAGCAGGACGTCTGTGACCGTTGTTGTCATCACAAACAAACAATCAGCTGTTTCAGCTTCACAGAGCTGCAGCTTAAAGACACCACCATGATGACCCACATATCACCACACACACACACAAACATCTGCCTCACACACACCCTTTTGTTCCTCTCCTCTGATTGGCCGATGATCCTGCTTTTTATTTTCTATCCCCTTTATGAGAACAGAACTACAGTTCCCATGATCTCCTTCCTGTTAAGAGCAGCTGAGCTGTGAGTGACGCTCATGTTCGCGGTGAATCATCACGACTGTTCAGAAAAACGTGGCGAGACTGGAGGACGGACGAACGACGCTTTCCCTGATCACGGATCCGTGAAGAAGGTTAAATGTGCCTGTAACAAAAAAACCGCCCGAGGCCGTGTGCCCGGCCCTCCTCTGATCACTTCAGATAAATGTGGGAACACCCCGTCCCTGAACGAGTCCCCCAACGTCTCATGTTCTTGAACATGGAGCTCTCTCTCCGTCCGTCTGTCCTTTTCTTCTTCCGCCCACGTCCCTCTCTGCTCCTCTTCCTCTCAGCTCACCATCGCTCTCTGTGGCTGGAAGCAGACGCAGATCTGTGCCTGCAGCAGAAATCTGCTGTTCTGCATTTTGAGTGTCGAGCTGCTGCACCAATCATTAAACATGCTCTTATTCATGTTTCAAACGTATGATCAGTAAAGTCACCAAGAGGAAGAAGAGCTGATGGTGAAGATGAGACGTGGGCGTCCTGCTCGGCTGATCTGAGATCAGTGCACGGTCTGAGTCTTGTTCCTGTCGGATGCTACAGAGCGCGCTCAGTGTCTAAGGAGAGTGGGGTAGTATAGTCGGTGATGGCGGTCTCTTCCTGTGTGTACGCCCGCCGTCTTTCACGACTTCCTGTTCTGAGCGCTGAACTTGCTAACTTGCTGAAGTGTGATTGGTTAGCAGCACATGACGCATCTGTTTTTTTCTCTGCTGACAGACTGACAGCAGATATCTGTGAAGGCGTCTCAGCACGAATCCTGAGTTCCTGGGATCTACGAACTCGGAGGCGTGGCAATAAAACTGCTGAGGTCAGAGGTCATTACGGGTAAAACAATGACAACATGGAGGTGTGCCAGCCAGGTTCTGTTCTTCCACTGAAGCAGAAAACGGGAGCTTCCCGTTCCCGTAACTGGAATGCTGAAAGACTGGGAACGCTGCAGGAACGAAACAAAACAAAGCCGGAGCTGTTCAGACACAAACCTGAAGAACCTGCGGCAGATAACGCTGCGAGGCGACCGCTCCACAGCTAGGCACGCATGCCTGCGAGCGTGTGAAGGATACTGCTGCAGCAGGACTTGCTGGAGCCTGTCCACCGCCAGAAAGATGGGATGTGTCAACATGAAGTCATCCAGGAGCGTTTCTGCACGGAGACACAAACACACAGAGATTACCTGTACAGACTGTCCCTGAACGCACCACAACACACGCCAGGAGAGAAACACGAGATCTGCACACACGCAAACATGCTTAGCCCGGGCGGCCGACCAGCGTCGCCGAGGGGGCGGGGCTGTGGAAAACAGGTTTGGGTTAGACGCCGAGTGCAGCAATGCTAATCCAATGGAACTCTCAGGCATCGCCCCCTGCTGGACATCAGACAGCTAGCAGGTTTAAGGTGTCCAGTTTTTATGGACCGCTGCCTTTATAACGGGATGATGACATCACGAGCTGACATAACCAATCAGTGTCCTTTTTGTTGACCAATAATTTTTGTCTTTTCATCAACAAACTTTCTTTTCTAAACAAAAATGAAAATAAATAATAAAGACAGGAAGACAAACACCGTGATGAAAACCAGATCCAATCAGAGTCCACGGGTTAAAAAGTGATCCAATCAGAGGTGATCTGGCTGTCCAGTTATGTCAGACGTGCCAGTGATCTCCCCGCAGATACATATCATGCGTGGAGAGATTAAAACACTTTAGGTTTAGTCTAGAGATGGTCCGATATCACTTTATGTTCGATACCGATATCATAAATTTGGATATCTGCCGATACCGATATGAATCCGATATCGTGTATTTTATAATCAATAAAACTGTTTTTTATAAATATCTTGCTGCATTTTGTATAAGTTTACACTCAAGTTTTAAAAAACAAAAGACTAAAGATATTTTATTATATTTGTATGCAAAAAATACACTGCACCAAAATATTTTTATAGTTTAGCAACACTGATCAATCAAATAAACTTGAACCTACACCATCCTCCCCATTCTAGTATTCTAAACAGTACTTAGCAGAAATATTAAACAACCTAACTAATAGGGTTGCCAACTTCCAGCAAAACAAAAAAATAGGGAACCACCCCCCACCTTATGATGCTTAATCGGCATAATCAACCTTAATTTAATGGAAGTGTAAAAACATGAACAGAAATCAATGATTTTTCTACAATAATTATAAAGATTCAACATTTTTCTTCAACAGAATTTCAGACTTCACTGATGGTACCTTCCCAAAGGAAAAAGTACTAAAGGTACTACTATTACTAGGGTATATATTAGACTTAATATTTACTACATAAAATAACGGATTTCTATAAATTTTACACCAGATGAAACTTCAGTTGTAAGTTTCAGATAATTATTTATTAAAAGCTAGACATTTTAAATTACAATAAGAAAGAAAAGTATATCTTTGTGCCCCCCTTTCCCTGTTAATGCCCTACCTGGCCCCCTGGCAAAACCCTGGTAGATCCGCCCCTGTACAGTCACCGGCTGTCAGCTCCATAGAAAAGGATCCTGGTGTTATTTGTCTCTCAGAAACGGTTCATAACTTCCCTTCAACTCATTCACGTCACCTAAAAGGTAAACCTGTGTCTCCATCACCTGTTGAGCTCTGATGATTCAGTAAGGACATCTCCTGGTTTCATCTTCATGTTTCCCTCTCACCACTAGACTTGTAGTCAAGACCGCCTAAACCGAGACCAAGACAAAGTCGAGACGAGACCAAGACCGAGACAAAAAAAGAAATGACTGAATGATTTATTAGGCTGTGTTTTGAGTTTTGTTCAAAACAGAAAAAACTTCATATAGGAAAAAAATATATATCACATATGCAGGACACCTTAAACTAGTTTTTTAATTAAGCAGCAAGGCAGAAAAAAAATCAGGGCTGTACCAAGACACGGGGACTAAACCCCAATTCAACCAGACCCAGAACTGATCCGGAATTAAAACAGGACTACAACAGTTCAAAATCAGGACTACTTTAGGACTTAACCAAGTCAGAACCAGAGTCAAAACTAAAAGATAGCAGCATTTAAAATCATCATAGACCTGCTACACTTATTTTATAATTCTACCAAAGTATTTAGATTCAGAAAGGTTTATATAACTATTTAGCCTCGTTGTTCATAACTTAATAAATATAGAATTTGTAAAGTAACAAATGTTATCTAAAAAGATCCACTAGGTACTGGATACATGTTCTGATGAGTTTTGGCAAACAACCATGTGACTAAGGCTACGTTCACGCTGCAGGTCTTGATGCTCAATTCCGATTTTTTGATCAAATCCAATTTTTTCTGTGTGGTCGTTCACACTACAAATAAAATGTGACAGCAAGCGCGCTCTAGTTTGAACGTTCGCGGCCCTCAAAGCGGCCCGCATGCGCAAAAGAAGACGTTACACACAACGCGCTCTGTTTACAGAAGTAAAAATGGCGAACACAGCCCGGTTACGATACGACCCTAAAAGTTTAGCTTGAATAGAATTGTCTCCCCGTGTGCTAATCAAGTCCAAAACTTCAGTTTCTGTCCACTGACTCGCTCCGTCTGTAGTTTCCGCCGCCACGCTTTCTCGTTTGTCTTCTCCGCGCTGATAATCGGTGTCTGTCTTTTGTCAGTGATGTAAAAGACGGATTTAATGCGACACGACCGTTCAAACAGCAGTCGCTTTCTAAAACATTGGATATGTATCGGATTCAGTACCACATACAACAGTGACCCAGATCGGATTTGAAAATATCGGACTTGTGCTGTTCACACTGTCATACCGTGATCGGATATGGG
>VUQR01011999.1:0-22535 GCA_015108515.1 Hemichromis elongatus
CTCGTCCCTACCTGTTTGGAATTTTAAACAGCTTCCCTGTTGCTCTCACCTTCCCACAACTCTCTCTGCAGTCCTTTAAATTCTCTCGGAGAAAATGTCTCCATAATAATCTGCATGCCAGTAAATAAAGCATTATCATCTTCGGCCCATGTTCTAACCATCTAATGGAGAACTACTGTGCACTAAGTATGCTTTATTATCTTCGAAGATTCAAGGAGGTCAAGTCGCATAGTAAAGACTCAGTTCAACATTATGCTGCTGGGTGTGTGTGTGTGTGTGTGCGTGCGTTTGTGTGTTTCCTATTTCATTTTCTACTCATTTCCACATTATTTTAGCCTCGGGCAACCTTATGAAAATTTCCAAATGATAGTAAGTACCATAATGATGTGGCTTTAAATATTATGGAACTACAACCTGAAGCCAGTCGCCATCGAAAAAACAATTCCCCACTCTATCAGGAGCAGACCTAATGAATTGAAGGGTTTCACTTCACAATGCAGCAGAGAAATGTCCATTTGCAAGCATAACCAATATTCTCAGAGGTATTCAGCAGTTCACTAAATATATTTAAGTGAAATTATTTGTAAGCAAACAGTCTGAAATAATGTCCGACAGTCGTGCTGTCAAAGCCCATTAAGTGTGACATTTTCAAAGAGATGCTTATTCACAATACATTTGACAAGCGGAGGAGGATGGATGGTTGGATGGATTATATCAGTGGATTTCTCTGCTTTAGACTTTTTCTTAATATTTCTGCTGTCCATTATCTAGAGTGCACAGTAGTTTTTTGTTTTTTAAAAAAATATATATTTCCAACCTTCAGGAAGCCAAAATGGGCCCATTTCTGAATAAAATCTTGGTATTTGTAGTTTGAGAGACAGTAACAAGAACATTGTTACTGTCCTCTTTTAACCAACTGGAAACGTTCACAAAGTATCAATCCTTAAAAATAAAATTATATTCATAATGAAATTAATATTCACAGAGTAAGTTCTGCATATGTAAAACTTCTAAAACCTTCACAATAGATCACCTTTATTTATAAAGCACTTTAAAACAACCACAGCTGACACAAAGTGCTGTACATTGGATAAAATTACATAAGATATAAATTAAAGCCAAATAAAAGGAAAAGGAAAATAATGAATTAAATAACTAATTTAATTACAAGAGAAACTAAAGCTCACTGAGGTTAAAAGCCAAAGAATAAAAGTGGGTTTTAAGACGTGATTTAAAAGTTTAACATGACTGCTAACTAGCACTAATTGTAAAATAAAGCTGAGCTTCTGTAGGAATGACACTGACGAAATAAAAATTTAAAACACCCACAGCATCACATGAAACTTTGAGGAAGCACCAATGTGATTACAGCTCATACTGAAGCAGATTTAAACATGTGTGCCATATCTAATGACGATCCATAAACTCTGGAGATATTAAAGAAATTAAATCAATATTTTTGAAATAATGACGCACACATTTTGCTGGGGTGGTGACTTCAGTTGAGTTATTTCTCCTTCGGCAAGATGAAGTTCCAGACATTTGTCTGGCTGACTTGTATCCAGTTTAACAGTAGGCAATAACTGTATCAAACCTTATGAGGACCTCCTTATGAGGAGCAGGTCTGCCATCACACCCAGTCAGTTTCCATCCTTAAAGTGACTTTGCTGCATCAAGATGGCAACAAAGCAGCAACAAGACAGAATCAGGGTGCTATGAGTTTGCGACTGAATGATGTCAAGATGACAGTTAAAATTGCAATCTGTTTGTGATAATTCAAGAATTAACTGTGATAAATCACTAAAAATCACCAATCTGTTGCCGTCTGTTGTAAATCTGGTGCCATCTACATACACAGAAATTCACATTAGCATTCAGAATCTAGCCAAAACCTCACGGATTTGAAACAGAAATTCTAACAAGCAGTGATGTAGCTGCTGCAGGGTGACGATTTCATTGCACCTTGGTTTTATATGGGAATATAACTAGAATACAACCAGATACCAACAAACTGAGTCAAGTCCCTGACTGCAAAGAGACACATTGCACTCATCGGTGCATACTGACTCAGACTGATTACAACATGTTAGGCAATCTGTGTGCATTTATAAATTACTCAGCAACCTTTGCCAATCTGTCTTAGAGTCACCACAATCATTCTAAGTTGGGCAGTGCTCGCTTAGAAACAGGTTAGCTCCCACCAGGCAACTTCTGCAATTGCTTTGCAGTTGAAAGTGGCGGGTGCAACTATTTCCAATTGATTGACATTGAAAAATATCCATGCAATCCCCGGTCAACCACTAGTATGACTCAATAAAACAAATAAAATCTATAACTATTAATACATTATTATTATTATTGAGTGTTATTGCCCGTGGTTTGGAAGGTAATAATGATGACAGTGCTAATTTTTTTTTTTATCTTTGGCCCGTCAGTTTACCTGCTTTAATTTTTTACACTAGCTGTTTTTGGTTCTGTGCACTCTGCGGCTATTCCAAGTCTAACTTTTTCACACACACACAAAAAAAGGCTTAAGGTTCTCTAAATCCTATGGCAAGAACTTATGCTGTGTGTGCCTGTTTGTGTGTCTCTGTAGGACTGAGCAGATGTGAAGGACACACATTTATTTGACAGTTTTTATGTGATGGGCAGCTGATTTGCGTATAGAATAGGTAGCCTTTCCTAATAAATGATGCCATGATAATAACACATCTCACCATTTTCTTATTTTCCTCCACGTATGCCCACCCTTCTTCAAACTTCCCAGTCAAACCATTATAGTTCCACCTTATTTTCACTTCCTCAAGTATTCTTTGCACTTCAACACTTCCTCTCCTCCTCTAACCACCACACCGTCTTTTTCTGCTTTGTGTGTGTTTTACACCTTTACGTTTGCTAGCTATCCTTCCCTCCAGGCAATATGGACCATTCATCATTATCTATGAACTTGTCTCTCCGTCTCCTTAAACTTTCTTAAACTAAACTAAACTATCTCATCATCACTTCTCTCTCACCTTCTGCTCTTCTACCCCTTTCATTCACACTGTCACTGACACAACAAGATCTTTACTCGATGTATGTGTGTGTGTGTGTATATGTGTGCGTTTGTATCTGTCCATCTATCTGGGGTCTTGCCTGCCTAGTATTACCATGGTGATGGATTTTGGCGCTATCTGTGCCTGCCTTGTCTATCTTGGCAGCAGTCACGGTGCTGTGTTGACGTGTCCCAGTTCATAGGCCACCCGGCTCAGATGTCACTGCTCTGCGTTGACCCTGCCAGCTCGCATATGGAGCCTGCATATGGGGCCTCATCTATAAGAGATAGGTGCCCTGAAGGAGCTGCAGTGCCTCCAGCGACACAAACCCAGTTCATGGAAGCCAGCTTCTCCAAAAAGGCTGCAGGATATAAAGTGACATTTCAGCATTTGTTTACAAGGTACTGCAACAATCTGTACAGAATGCTGTGAAAAACTATAAGCCTGCTTCCTGCTTCCTTTTTTTTTTTTTTGGCATATTTTCACACATTTTGGATCAACAAACAAATTTTAATATTAGACAAAAGTATCCCGAGGACATACAAAATGCCGTTTTTAAATAATGATTTTGTTTATTAAGGGAAAAAAGAATTCAATCTACTTGGTCTAGTGTAAAAAAAACAAACAAATAGCCCACCTTTTTTAAATCATGAATTAGGCCTGATTACCTGGCAGACCTATTGAATCATGAAATCACTTAAACAGAGCCTGTCTTACAAAGTGAAGTAAGCTAAAAGATCCCAAGAAGCAGCAGATCATGCCACAAGCTTTAGAAACCCACAAACAGAGCCACTCTTGAGGCTTTGGGTCTCCAGTGCCATAATCCACAAATGCAGAAAACTTGGAGCGGTGGTGGACCTTCCCAGGAGAGGCCAGTTATTCCAAGAGCTCATCAACGACACCTCCAGCAGGTCAGATCTGAATCTAAATGGCTGCAGGATTACCTCAGTTAAGTTCAGAGTTCGTGATTCAACAATAAGAAAGACACTGTCAAAAAACATCTTGATGATCCCCAAGACATTTATGAAAATATTTTGTGCACTGGTGAGACAAAAGCAGAAGTTTTTAGAAGGTTTGTGTTGTTATATCTGATGTAAACTAACACAACGTTTTAGAAAAAGAACATGTTTTTTCCCCTTAATAAATGAAATCATCATTTAAAAACTGCATTTTGTATTCACTTGGGTTGTCTTTGTCTAATATTAAATTTTGCATTATTTACTGCCAACAAAGCAGGGTTATTACTGTTTTTAGCATGAACCCTGTGAGCTAATATTATAATATATCGTTTGAAAAAATTTAATTAATCTATTTACCCAGATATTTAAGTGAACAAATTCAGGATCTGCAATATTTTACATGAACCGATGACATACACATTATCACATCAGATACTGTGATTACTCATACTCTCACATTACGTATTACTCAGACCTGTGCACACTATTATACAACAGATACAATTATTTTGGAAATAATTGGACTCAGGGGTTGTTTAACTGGTTAGTTCTGGAAAATTAGAACTAAAAAATAATTGAGATAATCTTGATTGAGTGCTCAGCCCATGTGTATGGTTGTTTTGCCTACAAATTATTCATTTTTTATAAATTCCTTCTTGGAAATACTTTTTAGAAATTCCTCAGTATATCTTTAGTATATTGTAACAATTAATCCACTGCTTCCCATGGCTGCTTATCCAGCGTAGAGTTTGGGGCCTATCCCAGCTGACCTTGGGCAAAAGGGTATATAAGCTGATCATGTCACATTCCACCACAGAGATAGATAACCACACGCTTTAATACACATTTAAAGAAATTACAAATCACCAAATAACCTAACAGAGATGTTTTTTGATTGTGGGAGGAGACCCAGTCAGGCACAGGCAGAACCTGCAAGCTCCACTCAGAAAACACTTCAGCTCAGCAGGAGGTTCAAACCAGGAGCAACAGTGCTAACAACTCCACCCTACATCAAAAAACCCTTTCATAAAAACTTTAAATGTCTTAATAATTTATTTTGATATAACTCACTACCGCACTGACAAAATCCATTAAACAACCCTGACATTGATGCCATGTCATCCTCATTGGATGTAATTTTTTGGCATTGAAACATGGATTTTTATTTTTTTTGTAGTTATAATGAGTTTCTCATCTTTTCCTTCCACTTACATCTTCATTCTTCTTCTTCTTCTTCTTCTTCTTCTTAAACTCCCTCTTGTCTGTAAGTCCTGTGAAACCACATCAGAAAATCATGCCTTTTCTGGCTTCAACCATGAAAATACGTGTTTTAATTTTTTTTCAGTCAGTCAGTCATTCTCAGGTCAAGTCCCAGAAAACTTACTTCCTCAGTATGCTGTTAATATCTGCATGTGACGTTAAGGTGAATGTATATCACAAACGCACAAAATAAGTTGGTGCTCATGTGTCACAAGCCTCACAGCAACTTGGCACTTATTTTGTGAAAAAAGTCAAACTGGGAGGCAACGTTTCTAAATGTCAATGTTTTATAGATGTGCAAGCTATAACTAACATCTTAGTGACAGAGATGCCTGGAAGTTTAAATAAATATCTTTTCTTTTAAATATTTAATTTTTGTTATGAAAGAATCATGACAACATTATCTACCATGTGGGAATTTGACACACTGTGCACTGAGTCACTCCCTAGGTAATCTTCAGCTATATCTTTGGCACGTTTCTGCTGCAGATTAGCTATTTATTCTTTTTTTTCATCTATCTACTCACATTTTCACCAATACTAATAAACACATCAATCTCACTAATATCTATTGAGCCCTAAAGTGAGCACACTTTGACAGTTTTACTTCCTTTCTCTGGAAATTATTGTCTGCTAGTTGTTACCAGCTGGTCCACAAAGAAAAGTATACACGTGGTTTAGATTTTAAAATTAGACACATGTCTCTATGACCAAAAGCCTTAATAAAAAGCAGATGTAATAAATGTTAGGCTACCACGTTTGATTCCAAAATGAGAAAAATACAAATATCATGAGAGGTTATCATGAGCTGATAAAAACAAAGCTTTGTGGTTCGTAGAGCTGACAAATTCTTTAATAGCTGTTGATCAATCACTGCATCCCCCCCCCCCAAAAAAACGGTCATAAGACAGGGCTTAGTTTCATATTAAGTTCACAACACAAGCCATAATACCGTTAGGACAGCTGGCCTAAAAAAGTTGTATAAAGTTATCTATATATAGATATATCTATATATCTATATCTATATCTATCTATCTATCTATCTATCTATCTATCTATATAGATAGATAGATAGATAGATAGATAGATATAGATATAGATATATAGATAGATAGATATGTAGAGAGAGAGAGAGAGAGAGAGAGAGAGAGATGTGGGTGTGTGTGGGTGGGTGTATGTCCAAAGTAACGTTTGTACATTCGTTTTTTAAAGTTTCTGCAAGCTCTTTAAAACGAATTATATTCTAATTCTAAAATATAATCCATTTTCAAATATACTCCTTTATTTTTTTAAAGCTAAAAATTTTAAAAAGCATATTATTATTATTGATAAAGATTCAGTTAATTACTTGTTATCCTGAACAACAACACCAAAAAGTTTTAATGGTTGAACGTTAGCCCTGCCCACGGTGTGCCCCGCCTCCCGTAGCTGGGATAGGCTCAGTATTTATGCTACATTCAAGGTGGCTTTGGTTTGCATGATGGCATGAAAGTCGAGCAGATTACTGAAACTTGCTCCTATTTTAAGTGTACTAATTTACCACAATCCCTGATTGCATGACATCACCTACCAACAAGTGCAGACTTGATGTTCATTGTGATGAGTTAGGGAGGATGCAGATGAAATCAGCCGTGCACTAGAATAGAATAGGGCATGCAAGTGCAAGAACAATGGCGACAAGTTCATAAAAGTCCATAAAATAATAACTAAACTGGATATTGACAATATGTTTCTATGGACTTATTTGTTTAGCAATATCGTTTTCTTTGTTTCATCAAATAATCAACAGAACGTTAAAAAAAAAATCAGAGTTCAGAGCAAAAGCAACAAACTAAATTTGAGTAGCATATTCAAAACAGAAAATCACAATTATAGGAAGTGGTGTGGTTAAACTATGCAAAACAAATGTTAAACTGTTCCAAACCCTTCCAATGAGGACCACACAGAGGCGGCTTTTATTTATCCAAGTGAACTTTTTTTATGCACAAGGCAAGGACAAGACCTCTGCGTCCTTATTTGCTCTCAAGTTCGCTTTTTTCTGTCACCCTTTCAATCCAAACGCCCTCTTTTGGCTAAAAAAAAAAAAAAGTCTGGATATTTGCAGCCTGTAGCTCCTCCCATCAACACAAACAAGTCAGCTGTTTGCTTTTCGTGCAGTGAGGTTAACTGATAGCATACACTGTGGCATCTTCCCTCTCGTCGCTCACATCCGTCTGTACGCTGCTAGACAGACGGTGCCTGCTCCTCCACCTCCACCTCTACCTTCAACTCCTCCTCCTTCCCCCGTGTGGTGGTGGAGTCTGCCTGTAGTCCGTATCCGGGTTGGATAAGCCATCCGGAAGCGCGGGACTCCTCTGGAAATAACTCGTTTACCCACAAGTCCCAGCGACGCCTCAACTTACAGAACTGGCTTCTTGGGCTTCGGGAGTGTTTCCCATTTAAACAAACAGAGCCGAAGATGGCGGAGAGTTAATGGTGTAAAGAAGAAATTATCGATTCGGGAGAGAGATACGTCCACGAGGTAAGAACGTGCAGCAGGCGCGCTCCAATTCGGCCAGTTTGACCAGACTTTGCGTTTGGTTTGCATTTCGATAGAGGACGGAAATGTCTTGACTTGGGTTTCCAGCGGCAGTGCGCACACAATATTGGCATCGGCGCGGTGCGGAGGGCACAGAATGCATATTTTATTTTATTATTTTTGTACGTAAATGACAGAAAACATTTGCGTTGTTCGTAAAGGTGATGCGGTGCGTGTTCGGGTGTCATGCTTATTTGCTGCACGGCTGAACGTTTGGCACATTTCATAAACTTAACTTGATCGCACAAGCTCGCCAGTTTACGCACGAGCCGCTGGATCGCAGAAGTGCCTTCAGTAGATTTGCTGCAGAACATGAAGAAGTTTTGGGATAGCACATGCTTTGGACTCGCACGCTCGCGCTTGAACGCAAAAACACAGTGTGATTTTTGTTGTTGTTGTTGCTGTTTTAAATCGGTTTCTCTCGCTTGCTGCTCGCTGTCCGCGACCGGTGGGAAACAGCTGAGCCCGGTGCTGTCGCAACGTGAGGGAATTTTGGACCGGGATGTTCGATGAGCAGCAACGTGCAAACACGCTCAGCTGCGTACTGTATGTGAAAGCAGTTCCCGCTGTATTTCTGCAACAAACGTGCGCTGCAGGAAGGAAGCAGACGACGGTGACCGTCTGTCAGTCAACCATCCACTCAGCCAGCCTGCAAGACCGATTAAATTCAAATAAATAAAGTGCAGCCGGTCTATGGCGTGTGTCTCCAATGTGCACGTCGGCAGTGCACGAAGGGGTCATGCATTGCCTTAAAATGTGTGAGGTGAAAGGGTGAATGATCGTCGTGATGGTGTCTTTTTCCTGTTAGGTCCTTCATAACCCCTCCTGCCATCTGCTTCATCCTCAGTAATGTGTCTAACTGTATATCTGCAGGGGGCAGCAACGTGGCCCTGTGCGTACTCGCTGCTCTGCAATTATGAAGGTGCACGGTTTGATCCCTGAAACTGCCGGTGGTGTGTGTGTGCGCGTACGCCGGAAAGCACTGTGTCCTTGAGCATGACACCAGAGCCCCAGCTCACACTGGATAATAGCAGTCTTACACTTCAGTGTGTGTAAACAGAGGTTGAATCAGAGTGATGCTGCAGGTGAGGGATGTGAGGCTGAGTTGATTATATTGAAGTCGCTGTCTAAATTTAGATGCCTGTCCAAATGAGGCTGCAGCTAACAAACATAGTTTTCATTAGTCTCTTTTATAAGATTTAAATAATTTAAAGGTTAAAGACAGCCACAGCTCAAAACTCACAGATGTCCTTCTCAAAAGATGTCACTTAGCAGCGAGTCACAGAGGAGATGCTGAAACCAGAGAATGCCCGGTGCTTATTTAGTGGTGCATGACATTATAATGTCGAACTAGTTATTGTTGATAACACCTTTTTTTCCTGAAATGTTTACATGAAAATAAAAATGGGCTCAAGTTTCAGCTACTATGACAATCAGAACTATTTTAATAGCCTGAAATATTCAGGTATGCAACAAACTAATAGTCAACTAAAGGTTAGCCAATGGGAAGAGTTAGTTGACCAGATGCTGGGTTGTTTGTTGGTTGATTGATGGGGGAAAAAAACGAGTTGCAAACAGACGTTATAGTTAGATAGTAATTACACACGTCAGGCAGGAAATCCAAAGTGTGGGATCATTTCGAGAGGAAGGGCACGACTCCGAGAGAATGGCATGCAAACTCTGCAGGGAAACATTTGCCTATCATTCTTTGACTTCAAACATTGCTTTTCATTTGAAACTTGTAAGTAGCTCAGTGGTAGACACTTTGCACCACGACTCACTTTAATGTTAGGCTGAGGGTGTCCTTGCTAGTTCATTGAGAGTTTTTTTTGGTGCATGCAGAAAACTGAAACTTGGAAAAAGCCGAAAAATTCAGAGGTAACCGTGTCTATTCCAGAAAGGTCTGGTTGGGACAAAAGTTGATCAAGAAAAAAATATGCTGGACATCATATTTGATCCATTAAGACTGCCAGTTCCAAAATGTGAGCAGCTGCTGGTTTCCTGTTTGGTTATGTCAGTAAACTTGGGTTTGGGGTAGTCAAAGTTCTAACCTTGGCCTTTGGGAAATAGAGGTGGACTTTATTTTTACAGAAAAAAATAATCTAGTAAATAACAGATGACAGGACAGTTAAAATAAGCACTTTTAGGCCAGTTACCCTGTTCTGTTTATCTTACTGATGTTTCATATTCAGTCCTGTTAAGCCACTTACTGAAAGCTCTATTCTCATAATTTCATTGATGTATATATTAGTCAAACACACTCCGAACTGTCTGGCTGCTACTCGTGACGGGGTTTTAATCAGGAATTTATTATTAACATGAATTGTTTCAGCTCTGTGCCCCAAATGCGTCTGTTGCCCAAGTGAAGGAGGGGTTGCGTGTCGCAGCAAGGAGTCGTTGTCTCGTTGCACGGCACCAATCTCCTGACAGATTTACAGTCGACTCTGTGGCCCAAGTCTCTGCACACGTGCTGTCGCACACACGCCTACAACCTGCTCACAAGGAACTGAAGGCAATGTGGACAGGGAGGTGCTGTGAGCGAGCCGCCAGGACTCATGAGGGGTTTCGCCAAGCGCATGGCGGGATGAATGCATTGACGAGGAGGAGGAGGGTGACAGTGATGCATTATGTTTGCTGAATGGGGAAAAAGGGGACAGAGGTTAGCAGGGGATGCTGGTGACTGGGTCAGGCACTGGGGGCAGGGCTCATGTGGCTGAAGCAGAGAAGCAGGATCTCACATACTAGCCTGGGAGCTTGGGAATCTGTGTGTGTGTGTGTGGAGGAGGAAGGAGGGGGTGTGTACCGAAAGGGGAGGAGCTCAGGTGGAGCCTCTTGCTGGAATTCCACCTGGTATTCCTCATCTTTTGTCTGCGTCCTGGTCTTTGGTGAATCTCGTTTCTGCCCTCCTCGACTTTGCTCGCTCGTTTCTGTTTTTTTCCACCTCTATTGTGGGCTCAGGAAGTTTTTCTGCTTCAGATTGCTCACATTCTTGGCCGTTATTCTTTCTTCTCTCTGTGGCATGTCTCTCTCTGTCCCCTTGCCTCCCCCAGCTCCAGAGTAGCGAGCTAACTGTTGTCCTGTTGTTGCTGGGGCCCCTCTCTGACATGTCAGTATGTGTTAAACAGGAATTAATCTTCACCAGCTCTCATTGATTTCACTCTGTGGAGGAGGAGGTGCTCATATTTAAATCTCACTCATTTGTGTCCACCTGTCTTTTACTTAAACATCCCCTCTCCAGTGATGAATACTGGGGCATCTGATTTGAAAGGATTTTTTCCAAATGATATTTCAACCTCGCCGACAATACGGTATTTTAAGTTTCAATAGGCTTACAAAAACCTACTTTACATTCAGATATAGAAATGTCTTTTTCCTCAAAAACCCTTTAGTAGAATGTAGAAAAGAACATGTTTTAGAGTTGGACTACTGAGCTAAATAATGCTTGCGTTGTGTGATGAAGAAATAGTTATAATCATACTCTTATTACACACATTAGCCTGCTGGGCTACTTGCATGTTTATGTTATAAAACGGGGCGCTCTAGGGCTCGACAGTTAATCAAATTTAATTTTCAGTTCCAAATCTGGCTTTTAACAATGAGTAAACCAGGACAGTTAAGCTTAAATGACTTCTCTGCTGCATGTTTGCCCTTCACTAAAAGACCAAATCTACGCCCCATCATGATGCTGCATCTTTAGTTCAGTGACTTTACGTAATGTGACTTGAATAATATTCATTTTGATATTGTTTAAGCATAATTCTTCATAATTCTTTTAAAAAATCTGGTAAAATTTCAATGCATATGTAATATTTCCAAAATTACTTAATAATTCATTATTTGGCAATTATTTTGAATTCAGTAGAAGCCCGGATGCCTAATGATGGTTACGTGATGTGCACAAACTGTATCTTTAAATACACATGATGCTACCTGCAAGCCCCCAGACCGAGACCTCAACCTGAGACCTTGAGACCAGCTGGTGACTGTCCCTAGAAACCGAAGATTGTTAGAGAAAATGTGCCCTCCTTGATTGGTTGGCATGTAGTTCCTGGGTGATGCTGTGTGAAATCAGTTGCAAAGAGAGGGCAGCACTGAAAACCATCTTGTGATTGCTCTCGTTAGTTGTAGATTGCTATGGTTTTCATCTGGTCTGCAAAAAGCTACTTTTGGTTGTTCCCGTCATTAGAAGTGGCCACTACAGCAGGTATTACCACATGTATGTTTCTGCAGATTTATACAATATGCCCTTCATGATGCAACACCCAGAATCGCACTAGGAATCTTTCGCTTGTTAGCCCGGCTGCTAACCAACCACCGAGCAGGAGTATATCTTGAAAAAGTATGATGCAAACAAGAAATGGAAAATGTTTACTTTCAAAGTAAAAGCTGTGCCTGTTCTCTCTCTGTTCCTCTCACAGGTTGGCTGTCTGGCAGAGATTTCTTCCTGTTAAAAGAGAGTTTTTCCTTCCCACTGTTGCCAGGCTCTTACTTATAGGGGATAATATGATTGTTGGGGTTTTTCTCTATTATTGTAGGGTTTTTGTCTTGCAATATAAAGCACCTTAAGGCAACTTTTGTGCTGTGCCACTTAGCGAGTAATTGGTATTTGGAGACATGTCAGCTTCTTCCATACGAACTATAGACGACCGTGATAATCTGCTAGCAACCAAAGCAATTCCAAGTGTAGCACTATATACCTCTTTGTGAACCAGTTTCATGTAGTAAGAGCAATCAGTTTCACCCAACGCCAGCTGTCAGAGAGTACAAGTTTTTACCTGGCTGGAAGCTACCAGGGCTTCACTGATTGGTCTCTTGGCCTGTGTGACCGGGGCTTAATGTAATTATTCACGTGCTTCAGTGCTGTATGTAGGGACGTCTGTTGGGGTCATTACTCAGAAAAAGTAAAAAACTTCACATTACTGTAATGCATTACGTTACTTAATTACTTCCTGGAGAAAGTAGTTTTTAAAGTACTCATAATTTCTTTTGCCTGCCCTGAAATGTGTTGTCACATAATTACCAGTTAACAGCAAAAACCATAGGCTACGGTCCCATACACTTACACAAAGTCATCACAGCCGACGACAGGCAGCCAGAGCCTGTTGAAGATCAGATTCTGGCTCCTGGGCTAGGATCTGCGTACACTCAGCTGTAAAGTCACTCTGGGTTCTCTCATGCTGTCTATGTAGATGCTTAGTGTAGAGCCAGTGTTGTACTAGAAGTAGTGGGTAGTTGTTTCTGTCCTGGATGCAGTTTACACTTTACTTTTATCAGGCTCTTGTACTTTTTTGCAATAGAAATAAAAGTATTGTCCATATCTCCACCACTTTCCTGCTCCCCGAACGTAAACTGAAATCTGCTGTTTGTTGTGCAAGGGGGAAAAAAAAGCAGGAAAATGAACATTTGTTTTTTGTTTTGTTTTTTCACCCATTGTGCAGATAATTGAACAACCTTTTGTAACACAAATAACTACACAATTGTAACTGTAATCTGATTGCTCAATTTAGGACCGTAATGTGTTACATTACTGCAGTACAGAAAGATGATTAAAATCACATGCGGCACTGCACAGATTCATTCATTTATTTAGCTTTTGTGTTTTCAATACAAAACATCTTGGCCAACAGTGAGATGAGGGGTTTAGTAGACAGCCAGTTCTAACAAGATCTTCAATCCAAACATTTAGATATAAACTTACATCTGGCAGGTGGTGCTGCAGACACATTTTGATCTACACTACCTAACACAGGACAGCATGAGCATAGAAAAGTGCTTTAATGAAATAAGTAAATATCTGCCTTAAAATGTGAAAAGGTAAAATGTAGCTTGTAGTGTAATGCACTAAAAAAGTGCTGCATAATTGCAGTTACTGATCTCAGCTATTCATCTGATAACAAATTGGGGGTAGACGAGGGATTTGTGCATTGGTTTTTATTTTTGGCACCCAAATATGTTATATTTTATCTTCAAGCTAACAGTTTTAAATCAGAAATTCAACCCTCACCCAATGTGAAGGAAGCTGTTGTGCTTCCATGTTTAAAGACAATACAAGAAGAAATGACGGCGACACAGAATTTCTCTGATTTCTCGGTGTCGAGCTGCAGTATCACTGATCATTATTTTCAATAGGTGCTGCGACACGTAACGCCTCCCAAAACAAAACCAAAAATATATATATATATATACAAATTTTGGTTAAGTCTTGAGTATTTGGACAGTTATAGCATTTACACCTGTACAACCACCTCTGTGGATTTTAAATCAAAACCAAACCAAATGCAAATTTAGTACAAGTTTGATCTTCTGTCTACAAGACGATGAAACTGCTTGTTTTTCAGTTACTTTGGAGACTGACACACTTTTGTTTAAGTGCAAGTCACACTTTTCTTGTGAGTGTGTGTGCAAATAACAAATTTACTACTAAGCATGTGAGGGCTTTATGTAGCCTGGAACATTAGAGAACACTGAAAGAAACACAATGTCTCTTACTTTTTCTTCTTTTCTCTCTCACGTGGCGCCCAGCTGGATGCTGAAGCTCGCTGAGCAGTCTAGAAAGAGGTGTGCTTCCTTCTCGGAGGAGAGCTCTTGCATAAGGAAACTGACCCAAGTTGTGACACTGAATGCAAATTAAAAAAAAAAAATACTTTGATAAACCTGAAACCAAAAATAAAAAAACCAAGAATCAAAGAAAAACAGTCTTAGAAGATAGCTGCAAGCAGTAATAGTTAAAAGTGACATTAATGACATGACAGACAGTTGTTTAGACATATAGAACTCATCTGCTCCTCCTTCTAGAAAAACGCAGGTTTTCATCAACTTTAAATGTGAACGTAACATGTTCACTCGGCTCAAGACTAGTTTTTACAGAATTTCCTGAAGTTTTCCATAGAGATTCGTTTGTATCAATATACACTGATGTATTGAAGGGCCCTTTGGAACCATCATCTCTGTTATCACTTCTTAAAAAAACATTTGTATAGTTCTTTAATTAACAGATTCTAAAGTATCTTATGGGTCCTATTTTATTTGTCATCTCCTTTGCCTTGGCTATTTTTTGTTGTCTTGGTCTGGTTTTTACTGCAGCCTAGATTTTTTGTCTTCTAACCATCCCTGCGCAATGTTTTATTTTTTACAGTGTATATTGTTGGTGGAATGAATTAAACTATACTAAAGAATACTGACTTAAAGTGTTTACTTTTTTAATTTTAATGAGTAGATTTAACTACAAGAGGTTTTGGTATTTTTGAAAAATGTTCCTATTGGTAACTTGAGCAAAACTAATGAGTGGGAGCGGCACAGGGAGCAGCGGAGGGTGTTGCAGTTCAAGGTCGTCCCTCTAAATCAAAGGCCATGAGGATCTGTCATGGTTACATCAATTCTTTTATAACTTTGACCCTAACCTTTATATTAACACCTGTTTATATAGTTCCTTTTGTTGTGCGGCAAAGGCGAGCACTGTCAAACCTCAAGCTGGAAAATAGACCTTATTTGTTGAACTCTATGCTTTTAGCTTTTAATTATCATTGACTATTAACAGTTAAGCTGTGACCAGTTACATAATTTCTTTATTGGGGAAAATTTACATTTTATTGTCCATTCATCCATCCATTCAGGCCTCCATGGTCATGGGGGACCTGGTGCCTATCCCAGCTACCATAGGGTGAAAGGCGGGATACACCCTGGACGGGTCACCAGCCGTATGCAGGGCCAACACAGAGAAGCCACTCATACTCACATTCACACCTATGAGCAATTTAGAACCACCAGTTAACTTAACCCCACTTACTGCATGTCTTTTAAGTGTAAATTCATTCTGTTTGATCTCATCAGTTTAACACTGATCTGGAGTGAGTTGTGTAACTGAGCCAGTAGAAAAATTAATTTTGTGTAAAAGCAGGGAGCTGAAAAACAGTTTATGTGATAATAGAATCACTAAATATCAAACATAGTTGGAGCGGTGATAGATAGCGAGACACAGAGAGGGAGAGGGATGATCTGATGGACTGTCAGAGTGTATCCTTGGTTTCTGTTTCCTTTCTTTCCCCAGAATGCCTCAGTGCAGCTCGTGTCCTCTGCCGCTTTATTTTTCTGAGAGCTATTTCTTCTGTGAGAAGAATGTCAAGTGCCTATCTCGGTGCGCTTCTCCGCGTACTGTCTTTTGTTTTTGTTACTTGTGGTTCACTCTTGATTTCTGTCTTCTCCTCTCCCCCAGTTCACCTCAGCCTTTGTCTTTTTGAGTGTGTTTCTGTCTCCTGGTCTCTTTTTTTAAAAACTTTTTTTGATGCCCGGGTCATCTCACTTAAGCTAAATAAGTTTATGTGTTAAAGTCTGAAAGAAAACAAAGAAAACTATTTGTATTTTTACAGTCATGGCTCTTTATTGTGTGTGTGTGTGTGAGTGAGTGTGTGTGTGTGTGTGTGTGTGAGTGTGTGTGCGTGCGAGTATGCGTGTGTGTGTATGTGTGTGTGTGTATGTGCGTGTGTGTGTGTATGTGCGTGTGTGTGTTTGTGTGTGTTGGAGGTCAGCAGCTTCAAGTGGAGCTGAAAGGAGGTCGCGTTCTCTTGATCTCTTTTTAAAGACCAGCTGCTGACAGTAAACACAGCTGCACTTCAGCACCTGCTGAACCGGGACCAGGACCGGGACCGGGACCGGGACCAGGACCAGGACTCAGCGGGGTCACATGTAGTTTGTTAACCTGGTAAAAACATCAGAAAGAGAATGAGCTCATGCCTGTCACAGCGCTAACATCAGAAACCAGTGTGTGCAGGATGTGTGGCCGTGGTGTTAGGTTTCCTTGGAGACAGACGGCTGAGGTGCGAGACACTGTCAGCAAACACCGTCTGACCTTTACAGCATGACCCCGATCCATCCACTCAGACCCAGGAACGACCTGGAAACATGTAGCTAAACAGCTGGAACACGGAGAGGCAGAACAAACACGCAGTCACAAGTCTGCCACATCAAACAGTATCATCAATATGTCTGCATCGCTCAGCTCAATATTAAAAGCAGAGAAGAAACACTGAGGAGAAGGCAGGTTGCAGAGCGGCTAGCAGGCGCCGAGGTCCACCTGAACTCAAGACTTGCACTAATCCAGCTCACCTGTGGACTCAGGTCAGAGCGGAAGCGTCACTGTGACTACGCGTGCTGCCAATAAGCTCCAACTCGTCAGGATCCAGGTGACCGCTGCACTAGGCCATTGCTCAAACACAGCTCCTGCCTCTTCTCTGCAGGTGAGCATGGACCTGCCTAGCCTAGCATCCACCTGTCAGTCGAAGAGGCCACGCCCCTAATAATGCAAACTAAAGTCATAAAAAAAGAAAGTGTTTAAAGAAAGTGTTTCAGCCGTATCTGTCAGAAATTATTTATTATGTAATTATTATTTTAATTTTGTATTAATCTCAGCTGTTAAAGTGGAGGGGGCGGGGATTAGGAGGTATACCGCCACCAGCCTGCAGGGGGCGATGAAGACGTTTCATTCATTCATCATTGTAACTTCCAGAGGAGTTGCACACGCTTCAACCCCCAATCACACTGAAAGAAGGACTTTCACTGAGTAATCTGATTACTCTGGCTGCGTGATCTGCAGGAGCCCTCGGCGCTCCTCTCTCTCTGAGGAATGCAGTGAATGATGGGAGAAAGTCTGGAGGCGCCACCAGCCGTGTGATTGGCTGCTTCCCTCTGGGCCTGCCCTATAAGGACTGAAGCAGGGGAGAGCGGGGGAGGCGCGGGGGGAGGGAGGAGACAGGAGGAGGCCCAGAGCCTTGTTTGGGATGGAGGGATGGATGGAGGAGGTGAAGGCTTGATAAACTCAGTTGCAGCTCTGCAGACTCTCACTTCTGTCCTGCCCCCGCCCCCACATCCCAGCAGGCCCTGCACCGCCACGGTAAGACCTCCACCACCTCCTCCTCCTCACCTCCTCACCTGGCTGCCTCTGTGTGTAAGTGTGATAAAGCTGCTGCTCCTCCTCTTTGCTCCTCTGCTCTGACACTTTGTGTAAAAATGTTGAAGCTCCTTCTCTGTCTTTACTTCGCCTGGTCTACTTCTTTTTTTTTCTCTACAGTTCCATGATCTCACCTCCTCCGTCACCTCCTCTCTCCACTCCTTTCTGCTCCTTTTAAAGCTAAAGTTAAAGCTCTGAGCCTTTTTCACCTCATCATTCATCATTGAATCTTTCCTTTCTCTCTCCTCTTTGTTCTTCTCTCCTGTGCTCCTTGTGGTTGTAGTGAACAGTGAGAAAGTGACACCTTTCACCTCCTCTCTTCTCCTCCTGTTGCTCCTTGTGTGTTTTTCTATGTTTCGAGTCATTGAAACTTTGGTGTTTCTCATGTGTGTAAAATTAGACTTTTTCTGACTGAAGTTTGGTTCAAACTGAAAGTTTTTCGTTGATCGTTGATCATCGAGCTCTGCAAAGCTTTGATCCACTGATCTCTGATCAGCTTAAATGAATAAGAGAAACCTGTGGACCGTTTCAGCTAGCAGGTAGCAGTGACTCCTCCCACAGAGTGAAATCAGTGAAAACTAAAATTACAAGACATATTTGTCACGCTTCAGATGTTACAAACCACCAAAATTATTTTGAACAATTTTAAAGAACATAAAGAAAAAATTCAAGCAAAAAGCTGAAAAATATATATTTAAAAAACTAAAATATTAATTAAATACAAAAAGAAAATCAAATATTAACATGTACCTGAACACAGGTATGAGGAGTGTGTCTGTGTCTAGTTTTAAAATGTTGGCACAAACAGGCCTCCGTAGCTCTGAGCTTAAACTCGTGTGAGGACGAGTTAAAGTTTGGTGATTTGAATTAAAATACACACAGCCTTGTGTGTTTACAGCACAACTGCGGCTCGGTAACAGCAGCACAGAGACGTGAAAACACAATTTTTATGATTTTAATTAAAAATGGAACTAAAATTAGAAAACGAGAAATCAAAGCAGATTTTTTTCCTTTAAACTTTTTCTACAAATTGAACAAAAGTAAAGAGGTGAAACACACATGTGTTGTTGCAGCTGTACAACCTGGCCGCTGTGTCAGGGTGGTGCAGCAGCACCCCCTGCTGCTCACAGCTGCTTTGAAATCTGCAGAAAAAAATATTTCATGGTTTAAAAGATCAATTTGAAAGGTTTGTTTGTGTTTTCATGCAGTATGCAGGTGTACTCAGTTCTACATTAAACATCTGGATGACAGATGAAATCAGCTGATGCTGCAGGTTTAGCTTGGAGTTTATACCACAGAAGACAAGTGAAGCTGGCAGGCAGGACTGAGGGCAAACTGAGCCCACAAGCTCTGCTGCTGGAGGGAAAATCAGAAATATTTGATTCCCTGATTCATGACTAAATATGGAGAGATGTGAGGTGAGGAGCCAAGGAGATGAGGAAGGACACATGGGGAGGGGAGGGGAGTGGAGGCAGAGAGAGCACAGGGAGGGAGTGAGGGCGAGTGAGCGAGCATACCAAACACAGTCAGGACTCTGCTCCATGTCCTAATTAGGAAGTTTTCCCAGAGTGCCTCATGTTAGGGGGGTGCTGCATCAGGATGATGGGAAGTCCTCGGGCAGGTTTCCCTCTGTGCGGACAATCCATTTTATCCTCCCAGCTTCAACAGGAGAGTCGTTTTACCTGCTGAGGGCCACGCCGGCTCACTGCGCCATCTTGTGGTGGAGCGCAGTACTGTAGGGACCTTTACCTTGGCTCGGTTTGACCTTTAACACAACGCATCAAAGCTGCCTTTGCTTCCTCACTTCCTGCTGAAGCTTTAACCCGTCTCCAAAATCACAAATGAGCAAAAAGATGAGTGGTTGGATCTCGCTCGGCGAGCCACCACGGCGCCGACCGGCTCAAAAAGGATAATGTTAAGATGTGACACATGTGGATGCTTTGAGTGATGAGCGCTCCCACACGCCTGCCAATAATCAGTAATTGAACCGGAGTCTTCTTCTGCCCACAGTGTGACTCGGTGTCGTAGTGTCGTTGCTCGTCCACAGCGCCCCCTGCAGTCATGTGTGATGACGAGGAGAGCACCGCTCTGGTCTGTGATAATGGCTCCGGTCTCTGCAAAGCCGGATTCGCCGGAGACGACGCCCCCAGAGCAGTCTTCCCCTCCATCGTGGGCCGGCCCCGGCACCAGGTACAAACACACATATATGGACACACACACACACACACACATATTTATACACACACAAACGTCCGCATTATAATAAAAAGATATTATTGAAGAATCAGAAGATAGTGTCATTAGTGAGCACAGGTGAGTACCAGGCAGGTGTGCACACAGTAAACTGAGCGCGCTCTGTGTGGTGCAGGGAGTGATGGTGGGCATGGGGCAGAAGGACAGCTACGTGGGTGACGAGGCTCAGAGTAAGAGAGGAATCCTGACCCTGAAGTACCCCATCGAACACGGCATCATCACTAACTGGGACGACATGGAGAAGGTGTGTGTCTCTCACACACACGCACGCACGCACACACACACACCTGTGTGTGACTGATGGGCTGCTCTCTGATTGGTCAGATCTGGCACCACTCATTCTACAACGAGCTGCGAGTGGCTCCAGAGGAACATCCCACCCTGCTGACTGAGGCGCCACTCAACCCCAAAGCCAACAGGGAGAAGATGACACAGGTACAACACTGTACTACATGTACCACAGTAATGCAGTACTATACTATAGCACTCTACTATATATACTATTGCTTACTAATAATATACTACACATATAAATACATAATGTAATGCAGTACAAAAGTACACTGCAGCACACCAAATAACAAGATGAAGCAGGTATATCACAGACTGTAGATAAAAAATGGACATCATGACATCACCCATTCATTTTTTAAAGTCACATTTAAAGGCTTAAGCTGATGATCATGGACGCTGCCATGGTGGGTTTTTGCTTCAGGAAGTGAACATATCTGGTCAGCAGTGTCGGTCAAGTTTATAATTAAAAAAACTTAGTTACCGATTCTGATTACTTCTTCAAAAAAGTAACCCTGTTACTTTAACGCTTTAACGATTACTTATTTTCAAAAGCAATTAGTTACTTAGTTACTTAGTTACTTTAAAAAAAATTATATATAACCTGAATACATAATAAAGCAATAGACCTTTCAGCCCAATTCTATTTTTTATGCATAATCCATCATATAAAATTGAATCAAATTATATGCAACAGTCTTTGACTTGGAGAAATGTGTTTAATATTTAAACCTATTTTCTGCATATTGCAGCATATTGTTGGTGTTTACACTCTTTTAAATCAATGCAAGTAAAACAGCAGGAAATAAATACAATCAAAGATTCAGCAGCTGTTAAATCTATGTTCACCTGTGTAGCAGGAGTGTGGCCGAGGATTGCCCGGCACCACAGCGATCATGTCAGTGAGGGGATCCGGGAGTTTCTCTGTTAATTTCACATTCCTGTCGCAGCGTACTCAGGGCTTTCTCAGATTTGAAGTTTAGTTTTTCGCTGTAGAGAGAAGAAAGAAGTTTTATTCCTGTGCAGAGTGAACAGCAGATGCTGATGCTTTAGTCACTTTTTACAGAGTCCAACTCAAAGTAATATCAGTACTTCCTCGCTTTAAACCCTGCACGGTCGTACTCTCTCCCACACTCCACATTATCCAGTGTTGATCTGCACACGTCTGTTGCTGTCACGGACGTCGCATGCTCATACGTCACTGTCATGAGACACTCTCACAAACAAAATCACGGTTTAGTAACGCAGGGTGCTTACGGGAAAGTAACAGTAATCTAAATACTTTTTTGCAATAGTAATCTCTTACATTACTCGTTACTTTAAAAAGTAATCGGATTACACGTTACTGCCCATCTCTGCTGGTCAGAGAGTGGAATGCTAAGTTATAATTAGCTAGCTTGGCTATCAGTCTGTATCCATAGACTCTACAGGCATATCACACAGACACAGATAGCTGCTAATCAGTAACATACAGTCAAAATCCTAGAATTTCACTCAGCAAACCTGGATCTCAGCCTTCTTGGACCATCTGTTAATACAGTGACCTCACAGCAGCCACACTATTGGTCACATGACAGCACAAACACGTTCCAGAGGTCCAGTTCATGGACTCCAATTGGCTGAGGTGAAGACTAGGCGACAGCTAGCATACAGCTAGCAGCTACAGCCGCTTGTGTCACTAGCCACCAAAGTTGCCAAGGTCCTAATAATACAAACTTAATATGATTTAAATGGGTGAGTTCTAAAAACAGATGTTAAAAAGAGGAAATTTTCTATAGAGACAAACAGGTTTATTTCTGGTGTAAAGTTTTAACATGGGAGTCTGGAGGGCTGACGCACTGCTGCCTCAGGTGGATGCTAAAGGAATTGCAGGTTTTGGTGCTTTTGCCTGTTCCTGAAGGAACAGAGATTGAGATTGATGGTTTTCATGATTTTTTTGTTTCCAGATTATGTTTGAGACCTTCAACGTTCCCGCCATGTATGTGGCCATCCAGGCTGTCCTATCACTGTATGCCTCAGGACGTACCACAGGTTGGACCACACCTTCAACTTTTTTCTTAATTACAATCTCAGTCATATATTTGGTGAAAAAGGACTCCAAGGTTCCTCACAGTGTTACTGGAGGCTGAGGTAATGCCATCCACAGCAAGAATCTGGTTAGATACCATATTTCTAAGATTTTCAGGGCCGAGTACAATAACCTCAGTGTTGTAAAG
>VUQR01012001.1:3018-25814 GCA_015108515.1 Hemichromis elongatus
TAAGATACAATTAAAGAACAACTGAGACAGTGAAAACTGAATTAAGTAGCGTTTAGGACTAAATGACTCGGGTGAGGACCACAGGAAGCCAGGCTAGTCGCTTAAACGGGAGCTAATGCTTCGTTAACCTGTTCCGCACCTGTAATCGTGACACCGGTGATGAAGTTTCTGGTCCTTTTTTTTAGTGAGAGCAAAGCCGAATTCATCAAAGCGCAAATTCTCACTGCGCCTTTTAATGGTCGACGTCCTCCTGGCGGCGTTGGTGCTGCTTCTCCGCTTCATGGTGAACAGAAAATCCTTCCAACGCTACTTCACCCGTTCTCAAGAAAGAAAAATGAAATTCACCGTCCTACTGGATTCTCGCTGCTGCTGCTGTCAAAGTAAACGGTCGCACTGGGACAGCCCCGCCCTCTTTTCTACGTCACATCCAACCGAAAAAATGGGCGGGTAAAATCAGAGACTTTGAAACAAGAGCGATACGAAAATGCTATAAATCCATATTACTAAACATCAAACGGTGACTAATTTAGAGGGGTAGCTGCTCGCTTTTGTGGAACAAGTTTTATTTTATATAAACCTTTATTAATGAAAATATAGTTTTATTATCAGTGCTGGATTTATCTACAGATTTTTGACTTTGACTTTTTGCAAATTAATTAAATATATTCATTCTATCACAGTTAATTATTATTGCCTTTTGCATCATCATTTTCTATGAAGTTTAAAACAGAGGAAATGAAGTAATCCACTCTGATACTTGGCGAGTTTTAATGCAAAGAGGTTAAAATATAACCGGTCATAACCAATAGGGGGCGTTGTTGCACTATTTACATCTGATTCACATGTATTTCTAACCACCTCAGTGCAGTCACACACCAAAAGTCACAAACAGTTCAAAAACAGCTGCATGGTCAAACTAATAAAGAATTAAGTGGATGTTTGTGTTCCTTTGATACAGTCAAACTCAATAAAAAATGGTTGCTTTAAAAAAAAAAAACCCCAACAACTTTGGAATGGAAAACGTGGATTTATGTGCCATATTGAAGTTTTAGTCTCAATGAATAAGTCACCGGTACCAAAATAACAGCTTCCTTTGACATTATATAAACATACAGATGTTAAAAGACAGTAGACCCAGAGGTGACATCTAGTCTTACTGAATGCCTACTGTCCTAGAACACTACTTTTTTTTTTTTTTTAGGACAACTGGTTAATGTTATATGTGAAAGTAAATCCTCTTAAGACGCTGATTTTAAGAGCATTCTACAAGAAGATGCAAATTTGCAGAGGATGGCTGCAGCATGCACGCTGGTTCTTCGTAAACGGAGACCATTATGTTTTGATATCTTGATGCATGCTCAATCATAACTGTCAGGAAATCCCAGGAAGCTGATTCTGTTTAGCTGGACGACACGTTTTCAGTGGGAGTCACGTTCCATCACTCATTTCAACATCCAGATGAACCGAATCAGCTTTCTGACATAATGTTTGATGTTGATGCGAATGTGTAGTTGAAAGGAGACTTCTCCATATTCCCATTTTTTTTGTAATTTTACTGTGCTCAAGTTCAATAAATAAGCTTTGCAACACTACTATATCAGCAACTTATACTTGAAAGATTTTGACAGCTGGATACTGTTCACCAACTTCAATAAAATAATTTTAGCATTTTTTGGCGAACTAAACTTTCCAACTGACAGAAACATATTCTACGTTTCATATTTCAAACAGTTTTTAAGATAGAATTCATCATTCTGAAAAAGATACTGAAAACCCTGACATGTAAATGCTCTTTATTGTGTTGCTACAAAGTATAGTAGTACAAAGTACAATGCTTAAAAAAGCTTCAGTTAGACATGGAATTTATGTCTATAACCCTTCACAGTGATAAAGGCAGCATCCATTGCCAGCAAAGGAGCACTAAACAACAGCAGATTATAAAATACCCATGATTAGCTTTCCTAAACGTACGCTTTTATTACTAATTTTTTTAATGCATGATTTTCATGTGATAATAGAGATTTTAGTACAGGATACAGAATTAACTAACACACTCTCACACCCGACTCGTCACAAACTGAAACTTCTGTTCTGGAACTGCTTCTTGTCATATTTTAACACTGGGGTGCCCGCTTGATATCAGCGTATCGGTATAGTGTCAGCAATTCACATAAAAATAGCATGCATTGCTTATTTTGGCACAGTTAATGGCAGTTTTCTTTCTATTTGAGTTTCTGCTTTTATGACTCATAAAATTTTTCTATAACTATAGTGATAATATCGTTATCGTGATGTTTTTTTTTTTTATCCCAAAATCTGATATTATCATGAAATAAGGTGGAAAACAATTGTGTTTTAGGTTAAAATGCATCCTTTCGTGTCATGAACTACACATTAAAAAGTAAACTTCCCTGAACTGCAACAACATTTTAAAACATTTCTACGGTTACCACATCTTTCAACAGTGACAACACCAGTAGAGCAGTTTTTTCTCATGATTTCATTGGGAATGTTGAATAATTATCTAGGGCTGTCAGCGTTAAACGCGTTAAAATGGCATTAATGCGACAACTCTCCGGTAACGCGTTACCGCGGATCGCCTTTGTGTGGGGCTGGACGGCGCTAACGCGTTGATCGAGTTAGCGCGGGAAGCTCGATTAACGCGTTAGCAACGTCCAGCCCCACACAAAGGCGATCCGCTGTAACAGCTTACCGGAGATTTGCCGCGTTAACGCGAGTTTTGCGTTAACGCAATTTTAACGCGATTAACGCTGACAACCCTAAAATTACACTTAAGGGGTACCCAGTACATTACAATGCGAAGCATCTATGTCCTGAACAAACATCAGTACACACACTGTGGTAACATTACTCTGCAACGACTTGGTCGTTCTTGTGCGTCTCCACTTTGTATATCGTCTGGTAGCCATCATCCCAGGCGTACAGCTGCTTGTCTCCGGGGTGGTAGTGGATGCTGCTATGGCTGGTGTAACGTTTCGGGAAGAACATCACAGGACTCTCATTGCTGCATATGGATGGCCCAGTAAAAAGGAAATGGTTTGTCATGTAGATACTGTATGTAGGTTTTAATGCGCATGCATGTGCGTGTGTACAAGCAAACCTGTGAATGGTGTCATGGATATCATAGAGACACTGTATGGTGGAACGTCCTCCGTAGCGTGTGTTGTAGACCACATAAAGGGTGCCGCATATTAAGAAAGCTCCTTCAGCATCATGGCTTCTACACTGTGTGTCCCATGTAGACTCCACTGCCAAGGTTCCTAACGTATAAAGAAACAAAGCTGAACTGAATGGATATATGTTCTTGCTTTACGGTTTCATAGTGAGATCAAATCATACAGGGTATAAAGATGGATGCACAGGTCTAGGCAAAAGTTTTGAGTCAACCACCATTTGCAAAAAAATATGCAAAATAAGTGCATTTATTGAAATTATATAGTATATAGGCAAAAAAGAGTTTGTACAGTGCTTATAGTTTTAAAGCAAATAATTGGTGTGACCACAACACAGCCTGAAGTCTTTGTTAGGGAACCCTTCTTGTTATTTCTTTAAGTAGTCTTCAGGAATATTCTCCAGGTATCTTGAAGGACATTTGATGCTCGCTGCCTTTTGTTATGTTCTGTGTCAAGATGATCCCATACTGCTTAAACAATGTTGATTGGCAGGCTCTGGGAAGGCCAATCCGTGACTACTAGTGTTGCATTGTGTGTTTTGCTATCCAGGTATGCTTTTACTACATTAGCAGTGTGTTTTGGATCACTGTCATGCTGAAAAACGACACCAGTTCATTTTAGATGCTTTCCAGATATTATTGCATGGGGACTCAAAATCATGCTACTTTTATGCTTTCACAAGACCATTTATGGTAACGATACACTGCACAGTAAAAGGATCAGTTGCAAGCCCAAATGCATTCGTCAGGTCCTGTGTCAGGTCTTTACCAGAATATTTTCCTATTTTTTTTAAATAATCACTTTCAATAGTTGTTGTTTTGTTTTGTTTTTTTAGCTTTTTGTGTTCTTTTGTCCTCCGCTTGTCCAAATAAATAAATAAACCACTCCTTTGAAAACTACAAGAACTGGAATGAGTGAACAAGCAGCCCAAAGAAAATGTTTAAAGACCTTTAGATCTGTATGGTCCTCCTTTCTGACTTGTTAAATGACCTTCATTTACCAAAACTCATCATTATGATTTTTTCCCATATATTTTGCCTCCTGCTGGCCATAAAATGTAAGTCAGGGTTTTATTACAGTCTATGGATCAGAAACCACTCTAATGCTTGCTTTATGATATATAGAGACTCAAAACCTTTTTCCCAGAACTGTGTATGTGTAGCAGGAGCAGTATTTTACCTATTTCCAGTTTGGTGATGACCAGGTTTCCTCCATAATCAGCATCTGCATGGATGACCCAGAGGCCAAGTTCATCAACAGCCATGTCCAGGTAAGTGTTAGGATTCAGACTGTAAACAGGCATATGACCCACTCCTGGAAGAAGCATGCTGTCCACCACTGTGCCATTCAGCAGGTCTACCTTTAGGAATTTAATTGATATCAATGGGCATTAGACAAAATCAGAAATGCCCATTTGCACTTATTTCCAGCAAAAATATCTTGTATTAAGTGAAAAAAACTGCTAATGGAACAAGTACAAATTTTCTAGTTTTAAGATGCCCTGTCTAAAAACAAGGTCATATATCTCACTGAAATGCTACTTTGTAGCTAAATGTGTCTTATTTTAAAGTTAATGAGATATTTTGACTAGAAATAAGATAAATATACTTGGTAAGATTTTTAATTTTTGCAGTGTAGCCATGTTAGCAATGCCCCCATGTCAGGTAGAGTAAATCAGGATCACTTGCATGGCAATGAGAGGGACACCACATTATCTACACTTAATATACAACTGATGCAAATATGATATTCCTCACAGACATGGCATTATACTTGTGATTAATGAAATAAATTACTGTAAATTCCTTAAACCCCCCAAAGTATCCTGAC
Organism: Hemichromis elongatus; assembly: GCA_015108515.1. Taxonomy (NCBI): domain Eukaryota; kingdom Metazoa; phylum Chordata; class Actinopteri; order Cichliformes; family Cichlidae; genus Hemichromis; species Hemichromis elongatus. The sequence goes on from VUQR01012001.1 coordinate 8,043, forward strand.
AAAAGGCTTTAGCTCTACTGGAACCAAACTGTTTTCTCTGGCATTGTTAGCTCACTGACCTCAGCTGACACAGAAGTGGAGGAAAGAGAAAAAGAGCAACTCCTCAGTGACTAAGCTCCCTGTTATGGTCTCAAACTGGTAAACTGCAATTGTATCCAGTAACTGTTGCCAAGCGACATGAACTACTTTAATCAACCCCTTTTGTACACAGAGTGCAAATCAACACAAGAATGCCTTGATGTGAAGCACAGCAACAACATGAACAACATGTTTTCTAAATCCCTTACAAACCTTCACTATTTGGTTTGTTGTATCTGCTTTGTGGTAGTAGAGGAATCCATCGTAGACCACATGACCCGATCCTTGCCAGTGGAAAGGCAGCTGCACCACCTTTGCTGGCGATGAAGAAGTCCTCTCTGTAAAGCTTTGCAGGGAAACGTACTCCAGCACGGTGTCGTTACGAATTCCGCTGAGCAGATAAATCTGAAAGATTTCCCGTTGGGACAAGCTGATGAGAGATTTTGCAGCTTTTTATTCTATTTTTTTTATGATGTTTTAATATTTTTAATATATGGTTTGCATTAAACTGGTTTGTCTGATAATGTATCTGTATTTTAAAAAATTAGGAACATCTGTCAAAAACTGTAAAAATAAGAAGAAGCTTTTTTAAAAAAAAGCTTTTAGCGTTTTGGTTGGCATCATCTTAAGTGTTTGGAGCCGGAAATTTTTGCACAGAAAAGTAAATTTTTTACCTAAAGTTAGTAAGTGTGGTTAGTAATGTACATCTGTAGGCTGCACATGTGAACAGATACCGTTTTATTCTAGCTAAAATTTAAATAAAATGATAAAATTTTACTCAGTTGTAAAGCTTGAAAAGACTTCTTGGACAGTCTGTTACTACACCTAAACATGTTTATTTAAACCCCCAGGCCACGGTCCGTGAGTCATTGGGTACTGGGCCGCGAGAGTTCAGGCTCGGGTGTGAAATTTCTGGTTTTCAGAGTTTTAATTGGTTTTTATCGTTATTTTTTATATTTTTCATCGTTAACTCTGTTTCCCTGGCTCTTTTCCCGTGTGTTATGAATAAATCTTCTTTTTTTTGGGTACTGGTACTGGTTGTATTTATCCGTGAAACCTCAAAGACAGGTCTGTGAAAATATTTTCAGACATAAACCGGTCTGTGGTGCAAAAAAATATTGGGGACCGCTGATTTAAAGCACTTTAAATTCAGCCACTTTAACATAGCACTCAACGGGAATTGACTCACTTTTGGAACAAGCCTCAAGTGGCCAAACAAGAAACTGCAGTCTGGCCTCAGTTTTTAAGTCCTTAACTTAAGCTCCAGAATATTGGGCAGGTCAAATTTTTAGCATATTTTTTTTGTCACTAACACCTATCAGGAAATATCTGTCTCTTTAGATACAAAATGACAAATGTTACAACAGCTAGTGTCTAACTTGAAAGGAAAGTGAGAGCCAAGGGAGTAAAATTATACACAATAAAACCAAATGATCTGAAGCTGAGCTCAAAGTTATTAAAATGCTTAGCACAATACAGGAAAGCTGCTCAGTTGGTAATAATTGTGTGTGGGTTTTATCACCTTAAGCCAGCCATTTCCATCACGGGTGGTCATCAGATAACAACTGATGCACTCACATAGGACAAAATAAAAAAGCATGATTCATTTTGATTATTCTAAGAACAGATCAGTGATTGTCCATTAACAGAGCCTCAGTGAGAGAAAGATAAACAGAAGAGTGCAGCTCAGATGGAAAAACGGCACTCCCTCTGCTGCAAAAAAACAATATTACACCATCTATAAACAAAAGAAGAGACCTTAGCTGATCCTTCAGAGGGGTCCTTGAACCAGGAACCATAGGTGTCTCCTGCCTTCTTCACAATCTTGAGAGACTTAATTTGACTCAGACCCGTACTGCAGTCTGGAAAAAGCACAGAAGCAGAATGGAACATTGTGTTGTTCGTTTCTGTTTTCCAAACTTACGTTATCTGGACCTTAACTTTAAATATCTCGTCTTATTTAAGCACCATTTTGCACTTTGATCTTGGCTTTCCGTTTCAGCAGGTCGAGCTCTGCAGCTTTGATCTGCTGTTCCAGCAGTGCCTCCTCCATCTCAATTTCAGACTGACTGGGAATTTTGTTCTCCAAATATTCCAGCTCTCTCTCCATCCGGTCTACACGTACAGACATGCCGTCCATCTGGCTCTTCACCTCTGATCTACACAGCAAAACACTCCTTATTTCATGTATTTCATTCACTTTCTTTACAAACGTGTGATTATGACATTCGTTTTTCACTTAAATAGTGTGTACTGAGAGAAACTCTGTAAAGGAGAGCTTTCAGACACGTTACCTGAGAACACTGAGTGTAGACAGATAACCTCTGATCTCACTGGAGAGGTCATAGTTTCTTTGGGTGATGCTCGTTGTGCTCTGCTCACACTGATTCAAACGCTCCTGGTTTCACGAGAAAAGAAAGAGTTAAAATTAGAATGTTTAGTGTGAGAACTGATGGAACCAATATCACATTTGTTTTCTAACAACTAAAAATGTCCATGTAAATTTTGCTTGGTCAGGTATGAACAATACTTCATACAAAGCCTTGCTCCACTCACTCTGTACAATAATAGCACCAAGTAATGCCAGAGCCTCACTCGGTATGGTATAACCAGTAGATTTTGGTGGCTAATGCTAAGGTTAAGACTACCGGTGACAACCAGTGCTACTCTAGCAGCCTTCTAATAGATGCATCCATTGTATAAATTTCAAAATCCTGCATTGACTTGTTGTCAAGTTATTGCATTCACAAGATTTTCAGAAAAGTTGACCTCTCAGTGTTCATGTCGCCTCCCCTGCACCTTGGTGACACACCTGCACCCCAAGGCCCTGCATGTGTGGGTGGGTGTTATAGAGCAGGAAGAGGGTCGTCCCTGCCATTGTTTTAATAAAAAAACCTTTCGTTGTGGAAGAGTCCGAATTTTGGGTCCCGACGTCCCGTCGTTATGACATGGAGTTTGTGTTTGTTGGATTTCTGGATTGCTGGTTCGGTTTTTCTTTGCTAATAGACTACAAACTTTATCATCATTAAGTCTTTGAGTCCAGCTTTTTGCTTTATAGTTATTCCAGAGATGAGTTTCAGTTTTGCAGTCCTGCCTTTTGGCTCATGTCTTGGTTTCTATTCGTAGTTTTCAGTTCCCCTTAATGTTGCCTGTGTCTTGTCTCTGTGTTTATGTCTTGGTTCTCCTGTGTTCCCTTGTCTGACATATTGTTAAGTGTTAGCGTTCATGTCTGTGACCTACATCATTTGATGATTTAGTTGTGTTTCTGTGTTCCCCCCCCCTACTTTTGTCTTTCTTTCTTCTTCTCTCTCTTGTATTTATGACAGGGCTACTCTCCCGCTGGCTCTATGACAGCTGGGACAGGCTCCAGCTGTCCTGTAATCCCACGCTGCATAAACAGTAAGAATGATGGAACTGGCATAATTTGTATTTTGACAGCCTTCAGCCAACACTTTATATTTCCACAAGTACACAAATTGGATGTCTTTTCTCTATTTGCTCCAGTTCTGCAAAACTTCTGGATTTTGATAACAGACTAAGCTAGTACCTGAAAGTAGGCCCACCATAATGAGACATGCTGTATTTCTATAGACTGGAAAATATACTGATTTATATTTTGTGTTTCCTCATTTAGATCTTCACAACTCCAGATGATCAGAGCATGCAATACGAATGACATTTTTGATCTCTGACCTGCAGCATTCAGCAAAATGTCAAAACAAAGCGAGGAAAAACTACAAACAGCATTTAATAGAAGGGGGTTAAGTCTATGCTCTTCATGTCTCTGACCTCGTGCCAGATGAAACATACATGTAGTATGTGTATATAACAGCTTAAAACAGAAGAACAGCTTACCTCCATCTGAGCCAGTCTCCTCTCCAGGTACTGGATTATAAAGGCGTCCTGAGAGGAGCTTTGGCTCCGGACTGAGCCCACGATCAGACTCAAAGATACGAGAAAGAGAGGAAGCACTCGCGACATAACTCAAACTCGTCTCAATAAGTCAGCCCAGAAACATCTGCAACTGGAGCTGCAGTGAAACTTTAGTCTTTTTGTTTCTAAAAAGCTTGTCAGTATTAATGAGACCACTTCCTGTATTTCCACAGCACTCCACTGCAGCACAGAGTTCAGTAGAAGTTCTCCAAAGTAAGAGCGTACAACAGTTTTGTTGTGTTAAAGGCAAACCCAGATTCCTTAAGTGGCTGAATTCTTCTCCTTCTGCTTTATTCAGGAAACGCTTTGTCCTCCAGAACTTTCTGCCTTGTTTCTCTAATAAGTTGTTGCTTCACTGGGTTTTGGATCCAAGTGAACCTCACCCACGGTCCCTCCCAGTCCCTCTCTCTAGTCGCTCTGTCTGCCTCCCTCGCCCACCCTTCTACGCTCTGGTTTTTTGTGCATTTGAGGTATGAGAGAACCGTCCAACAGAGGAGGGGGAGAAAGAGAGACGGTGAGAGCTGGAAATAACCCAGACAGTTTATACCCCATTGGTCAATCCAGCATTTTTTCCATTGTAATACTCTCCAGATGGCACTGACACGTCCTCAGTTCTCCCACAGAGCGAACGCTGACCCAATACAGTTACCACTTGGATATATTAACCAAATCAGTACTCTTTAACCTGTCTAGAAATGTCTCTGAAGTATGAGAAAAACCACCATTTATACTAAACTCATTCACATACACACAAACTTCATTTTACTTGCAGGATTTACAGGCTTTATTTTAATATACTGATACAAAACAATAATTACAAAGCTGTCTTCTAATTTCCATCCATCCTCCTCTACTTATTGTTGTCAGGGGGGCTGGAGACTATCCCAGCTACCATAAGGCGAGAGGCAGGGCGTACCCTGGACAGGTTGCCAGTCTAACACTTAGAAACAAACAAGCATTCACAGCTATGAAAAAGTTAGATTTACTGTGGACTGTGGGAGGAAGTCCGAGTACCTGGAGAGAACCCACACAAACACAGGGAGGACATCCAAACTCCACACAGAAAGGCCCAGATCAGGCGATGGAATCAAACTCTGGACCTTCGTGCTGTGAGGCAACAACTGTGCTGCCCGTCTTTTAATTTCTTTGAAATAACAAATGTATTTTGTGTTACAGGGATATCTTGTGGCGATAACACACTAGCCAACTAGCATCATCACCTCCAATCTCATTGAACTGCTTTGTTTTAGCATAGCATGAACCCCTGACCCTGTGCCATGCCTGTTTGCACACTGCACATGACATACCTTTTACAATCCTGGACGAATCCTACGACTGGAGATCTGGTTGCTACAAGAGTTCAGAATTACAAGACTTATCCACTGTCATGCAAAGCCAGCCACTGAGGGGCCACATTCCTGCGTACTCCTTGTACTTTCCCCAGCCTACAGGAAAAACATCGGGTGTAAAAGCTTTGTAAAATTAAATATGCAAATCAAATATAAATAACTAAATAAAAACATCCATAACAGTTGCAGGCAGATAATATTGTGACCCTTTAAAGATGCAGCTGAAAGACGAAGAAGGAGAATAAGATAGATTTGTCACATAGGCCATCCACCCATCCACCCATCCATCCATCCAGCCCTCCATCCAACCTCTTAACTGCTTGTTCATTTCAAAGTCACAGGGGACCTGGAATGTGTCCCATGTGCCACTGAGCAAAAGGCAAGGTAAACCCCACACAGGTTGCTAGTCTATCATCAGGCATCATGTAGGTCATGCTTTTGATCATTTCTAGGTTGTAGCAGTCTCTTGGTGATGATAACTATAAAGACAAGCTGCTTGCCCACATTGTAAAGAAATGAAAGAAAGTTAGGTTGAAAACTAAAATGTTAACCTTTTCATAAATTACAACTTTAAAAAAAAACCCCAACAACAAACATTCAGATTCTATACACAAATGAGAAGTAGCCACCGTTACATCGGATGGATGTACAGCAGGCCTCACTGGTTGTCAGGTAACTCCATTAAAAAATGTTGCAAAACTCATCGGCACCACAAACACTTGAGATTAGCAAATGTGAGGTCACGCACACAGTTAGTGGCTACAGGTGTCTGTTTACATCTACCTAAACAGGTCAGTTATTTAAAATACAAAAAAAAAAATCACTCCAGTCCAGATATTAAGAAGGGTGGAAATTAGCTATAAGCTAATTAGCAGTAAAGTAGGAGTTTATGGGGATTAACTCACTTTGTAGCCAGCCTCACTTGTGTATTGGCTTCATTTTTTTTTTAGCCCCAATTGTTAAAATTACACCATAATTATATGTCATTAACATTTCCTGCTCTGAAACACTTTAAATCAACGCCACTTATCATGCAGACAAATTAATGATAAGCTTTTAAGACCGATATCTTAGTGTGTGGTTTCAAGTTTAAACTATTTCAGCTGTTGCTGCCCTTGCTCCCATCCCTGTTGATCCACGTGATATTCTGACTGATTTAGGTCCAAATGTTATCCCTGCCAGATAGTTCTTGCTTAGCTGCTGTTTTTTTGACAAGCGTCCATTGGCTGCTTTTCAGAGCCACGTGGAACTGTTTTCTTGGCTTTTGCGGTGACAGACAACATCTGGCTGTCAGCTTTCTCTAAAACATCAGATCTGGGCTGTATGGAACGCAGAGCTCTGCTTAGAGTATCAGCTACATGTGAGCAATAAAAGATGATAGAGGAGAGCTTTCTAACACGTTAAGAAGGAAACATTTTTCTTTTCTACGCAACCTCTTTTATGAAAAAAACACCAACACTATATCCTGCAGTCATCCTTATCACAGGTTTCAACCACGAGATGGCGCCACATCATTAAAAGAGCACTCTCACTACTACAGCACAGAACAACCCGACAGTAGGCGCTGCCCTTCACGTCACACCCCCGTGGCAACCACCCACTCTCCCCACCACTTTACCTGTGGTCTGTAATTACAGCCTGCTGCTAAATCCTCTGTGTGGTGCAGTGGTAATAATGAGGACCCCTATTCATGACCGCTACTGCATTGCTGTGGTTACCAGGGTAATTTTTGGGCTTGAATGCAGTAAAAAATAAAACATTGCCCATTAGTGACTCCAAATCATGGTTTATTGTTGCATGTCTGTAGGTCACGAACACTTTAATGGCTTTTTATTTCTTGAATGGTTCCATCTGGAATATCTTAAGAGAGAGAAAATATGATCAAACAAAAAAAATAAATTACACATAATCAACTAAATGTCTTATTTTAAGAACTTTTAACCCCAGTTATATAATTGATTCCTTTCTAGTCGTGTTTTTTTTTTTTTACTGTTAATGCTGCGTGAACGATTTGACAAATTATCTATTGTATATTATTCTCTGTTTCATCGCCTGTGAGTAATTTATTACAGCAAAGAAAAACACTGTCATTCACTTTATTAGAGCTCTTAATTATTTGAAAGGTTGATGCATTGCTTTCAAATTCTTCTTGCCCTTTGTATGTACATGTACTGATTTATTCTTTTATTTTATTTTATTTTTTACAGCACTTTGGTCAGCTGTCATGTTGTTTAGAAATGAAGTGAAAGGGAAATAATTATTCAGGACCCATTTCACCTAATATTACCCCTGCTGAGCTCACACCATAGCCACATATGGAGATGCTTTTTTACATTTTTAAATCAAAATGAGCTGTTTTGGGTTTTTTTTGTACACATAAAAGATACTGGGCTCCGGTTGTTTCTTTGCTCTCATTGTACATAACAACGCAGAAAACACTCACAACATGATGCAGACAATAACAAATTTAAATTTTTTTAATTCGGTGTGTGAGGTAAAGTAAAGTAGCGGTTCTTGCCTTAAGTGGATCAGATTTCTCTTAACCACGACTTTATAATCTTCTGGTTGTGCACGACTCATTCGTGTGGGCCCACACAGCCCAACCACACAAACACACAATGCGATGTAACCTCATGAAAGATTCATTACAATTTGCGCAGGAGTCCTATAAAATATCCATAGAGTCACAGTAAGACATCTGACTGAGTTTGCATTCAGGGCTGGCAGAAGTAATCCCTAGAGCTTTGTGTGTGTGTGCGTGTGTTTCTCTGCATTAGTCTGAATTTATGTAAGAAAGGAGCATGTTTTCAGTATGTTTGCTCATTTATACTGTATGGGTTTACTTTTCTATGCGTGCGTGCGTGCATATGACGCATGCATTCATTTACATTGTCTGACTTAGGCTGGGCATGTTTGTGTGTATGCACACATGCATCATCTGTGTGCATTTGGCCATGTATGTTACTCCTAGTGTGCGCTAGCATGTGTTCTTGAATGTGTGCGTATGTGTGTCGGAGTGATTGATTGAGTGATGCCAGCTTCCCACCACCCTCTGTCTCTTGACCTTTCCTACCAGTCTTTGTGTTTAGCAGATGATGAGATTTTAATGCCAGCCAGCGCAGACAGGTTCCATCAGGATACAGCTTACACGGAGCAGTACGGGAGGCAGACAGCTGGAAAGAAATGCCCATCATGTCATTGGAAGTCCTTAAAATTGAGTTTTCATTGACATTTCGACATTCTCATTGCTAAAGTAAGCATCCAGTAGATTTTTCTTTTTAGTTAAAAAAGAAGCTAATTTAATTTCTCCAAAGTTCATTGTCAATTTACAGCAGTCTTTATTAAGATTTCGATTGAGTCATGTAAATGAATGGACAATTTTAAAACAATAGACTCAGCAAATGCAAACAGATGATGGTTCAAATCTGAGCTTGAGCGTGTAAAATAAAACATGCTAATATGATAAGGAAAACAGACCAGCGATCATCATTACATACTTTTAAAACAGAATAATAGGAATTAAGAAGGGTGGCGACTAAAACGCCCTCATAATCAAGATATGTGGGTTTGCCTGGAAAACAACACTACAAATACCCTCGTGGTCTGCACCTAATCAGGATGAGCGTTAAACTTTTTTTAATTCTTCTTTAAGTAACACTAACAGTGATTTGACCTTTTTTTAAAACAAAAATGTACAAAAACTGTGTATAAAGGCATCTATCCAACTCTTTCATTCTGTAATTTTTTCATTATTCATTGATCTACTGCTAGCTCTATAAAAAAGATTCACAGCTTGCACGTGGTTTTACAGTGTCGTGCCTCCTACTTCTTCCTACTGTACGGAGGCGCTGTCTAATTTAAGCTGAGGATTTTGATAACATTTTGATATTTTAATGTGTTGTTTGTTATGTAGAAAACTGACCTGACCTGGTTTTCACAACACGGAGTATAGGCTCTAAATGGAAATCAGAGGCCACTGTGGTTCAGGTGGGAGAGCAGGTCATCCACCTATGAAAAGGTCAGCGGATTGATCCCTGACTCCTCCAGTCTGCATGCTGAAATATCCTTGGGCAAGGTAGTGCACCCTTAGTTGCCCCTGAATCATCCAGTGGAGTGTGTGTGTGTGCATGTGGTTAGGCACAAATAAAACTTTAAGACTGTGTGTGTGACATTAGGTAAAAAAGAATTATAATAGTACAAATTAAATACCAGCCGATTTATTTCACTAATGATGAATGAGCTGTAATCTGGCCTCCTGTTTGGCCAAGCTTCTCTTAAATTAGAGATTTCTATTTAAACAGGACTAAAGCAACAAATAAATAAATAATTATATGAGTGAAATATATAAAAATCAGAGCAGAGCACACAAATACTAATAGTCCAGGATGAAGGGTTCGACCAGCATCTTGATATACAAAGAGCAGTTTAATTAACCCCTTAATGTCAAGTGTATCGTTTTCAATACAGTTTTTTTTTAGTTTTAGATGGTTTATGAAACATCTACATCATCAGTATTACGACTTGGTTGGCTATTCGGTTTTATTTTTGGTAAAAGTGGCAAAAACATATTTTATTTACTTTTCATTTGATTTAAATATATTTTACACCATCCGGTGTTCTCATTATCTATCAGACTCACCTGACATTAATGAGACTGAATCAATGTCCGAAACACAGACAGTGTCAAGGCAGCAGATGCAGTTTGTATTCAGCTGTAAGATCTGAGGAGATCAAGAATGAGGAAGTGATACAGGCTGATGAGCAACAGAATGAGAGCAACACAATATTAAGGAGAGCGTGTATTGATTACATTTCCATTTAAAAAGGTGGGCGGACAATAACTGGATTGTGAAGTGGAAGAAGAAAACTAATAAGCCTGCTGTTTAAACTACAGTAGTGTGTAGAACTATAGACGACATAAAAAGGATATTCCTTGTAATATATGACAGAAGTAGTATTTTTTTTTATGTTATCGTGTGATGGTTATGTTATCTTGAATTTGTGGCTTTGAAATTGCTCGTCTATGGATCGTCACAATCTGTCATTTAGCAGTAATTCATGTCCACAGATTAGCACTATTTATTCTTGCGAGTTTCTATGACAGGATTAATACCCTGCTATCGACTTTATGGTAAAGAATAGCCTTTGACCTGCGCAAACAGACTGAAATAAATATGAAATATGAAACATGATGAAACAGCAAATCTAGCACAAAAGGTACCCAAGTCAGTATTTCTAAGGCTTTGTACTCGCTTGCAGTTGCAGACAGAGTTGCAGTTTTTCCTATTTCGTACTTTTTATTCCAGCTTGGAGTCCATTTAAAGCACACATTCATGGTTGATGCCCTTTTAGTGCAGCAGTTGTTTAGACAAGCCAGGGCAGTCACAACAAATTGGTGCATCTGTTGACAAGAGACTCAGAGAAATTACTGCTCCCTGTAACGAAGCACTTAAATATATACAGAGAGAGAGAGCGTTCGAGAGAGAGAGAATAGTGATTTTGTTTGCTTTTTTGGATATGATGTGTATTTGATGTCTGCTTTGATTTGTGTCACAAATATTCAAGAGTAACTGAATAAATGCTTTAACCTTTCACCGGCTTTTAGTACTGTGTCTTGATACCCAATATTTACAGTTTTTATGAGGTAAAAAAAATCGGGTACAATAAAATAAATTTTGTCTAATCTCATTTTAGCTTTTTATTGTGTTTACTATTGATGTAATGGTGAATACCATATGCATACATCTGCAGAACATCAGCATAGGCAGGTGTGGGTATGTTCAGTTCAAGGCAGACTTACTGCAGAACAGCTAGCATTGCAATAGATCCTAGTGTCGCTCGCATTTCTTTCTCACTGTATGACTCGCCATTCTAATAATATTTCACTATTGATCCCTGACCTTCCCTTTGTTTTCTCGCACTCTTTCACCTCATCTGTCTCTCTCCCTCTGTGGGTCATCTGACTTCCCATGGCTCCCCTCTTAAAAATTTCATTACCAGGGCGCAACCTGCTGCCACGAGTCCAAGTGAATGCTGTCTCAACCTTAGGCTAAGATGTTAATTACAAGTTATTTTGGGAACATTGGAAATGTTTTCTCTCAGTACACTGACTGACAGCTTCATTAGGTATACCAATTTATTGTCTTGTTAATGAAAATATCTAATCAGTAAATCACAGGTAAACAACTCAATGCATTTAGACAAGTACACATGGTCAGTATGACCTGCTGAAGTTCAAAGTGAGCATCAGAATGTTAAAGAAAGGTGACTGTGAGTGGGGCAAAATCAGCTGGCCTGAGTATTTCAGTACCGGTCCCTGGGTCCTAGACTCGGGATTTTGTGTTCAGTATAGTTTTTTGTAATTTCTTTGAGCTTTGAGCATCACTTGTGTTTTAGTTTGACTCTGTTGTATCTTTGTATGGGTGATAGCTTCCTCTCGCATTTGTTATACCCTCTGTTTGTAGTCTTAGGTGTATATTCTTCTTTATCTTCTTGGTTATGTAATATTTAGTTGTCATCTTTTGTGCTCTTTTCCCGTTTCCCAATTGTGTTCCCGTGTCTGGTTGTCTCACTTCTGCCTCCCTGATTGTCTGCTTTTTCCTTTGATATTTCTGTTCTTTTCCTTGAGTCTGTTCATGTCTGTGTGTGTGTGTGTGTATGTGTGTGTGTGTGTGTGTGTGTGTGTAGGTGTGTGTGTGTGTGTGTTAATTCCTATTTTATTTTGACAGTCTCATGTCTTGTGCGCTTTATACTGAGTTTGACTCCCTCTGTCTTGTTTATCCTCATGTGTTGCAGCTGTCTTCCCTGGTGTTTCCCATCTCCCTAGTTACCTGGTATGTATACATTGTCTCAGTCTTCCCTTGCTCTTTGTTCAGTTCAATTTATTTAATGCCAAATCACAACAGATACTGTGAGGTGCTTAATATTGTCAGGTAAAAACCCTAAAATTAGACAGAAAAGCCCCAACAATCGGATGACTCCCTTGAACAAGCACTTTGGCGACAGTGGAAAGGAAAAACTCCTTTCGAACTGGAAGGAACCTAGGGCAGAACCAGGCTTGGGGAAGGGCAGTGAGTATATCTGCCAAGACAACATAAATAACAGAACAATGTGGAGATGCTTTCACTTTTTTTTCTCCACTTTTGTGATTCAGCTCTAACAGACATAATTCTAACAGACTGAAGTATGAAATCTATTCTTGATTTTGCTTTTAGGCTTTAAATGAACCGTGTAGGCTCTGTTTGCAGTTCTTGCCTTGTTCCCATAATCATCAGGCAGCTGTTTTCTGTCAATAAAGCTTTGATGAAATATTTGCATACTGTTATGTTACTCTTTAAAACTTAAATTACAACCTTACTGCCATTACAAAGTAATCTGTCATGTTACAGTATGACCTTCTTGTTCAACATAAGTTCATTAACAAAAATTAGCGTGCACATGTTGGTTGCATGATCAGGTAACAGTATGATTTTGTATGTCGTGAATTTCACTCACTGGATAGAGAGTGCCACATAACCAGGAACAAGTTATTTTCTACCAGATTGATGGTTTTCACTAGCTTTCAAAAAAATTGAACGCTGTCCTCTCTCTGTCCTCTCACACGAGCTGACCCTAGCACGCTCCTGGATACAGCTTTTGCAGCTGTGACCCAAATAGTTGGAGGCAAACACATTTTAAGTGTGTCAGACTTTTTTTTCTTTCCAGTTTTGTATTGCAAAAAAAAAAGAAGCTTTTTTATCAGTGATTTATCTGAAAATGTAAATAAAACAAACAAACAAATAAAGTAAAAGTAAATCATTACAATGAATAGAAACTTATCTGACTACTGACCTACAATAAGGTGCTAATTTATAATGTGTGACACCTTGTAACCCGTTTTGTCCTATACCACAAGAGAGACAAAGTTGGGCAACTGTATCAATATACAGATCCAAAAAAGAGAACAGCAGGACTTCAGTTCATAAGGTGGAAAGAATGAATGATCCTATACAAATGCTAATCATTCCTTTAATGGCCACTTAAGGCTTCCTCCAAAAGTGAGTGCATCTCTATGGACTCCCATTTTAAAATACACAGTTTACTGCATTTAAAAGCATGTTTACCATGTGGTATGCAAACTGCTTTGGCCTTCACTGATAGTTTGCTCTTTCATAACATGGATGCTGGAATTAGAGGCACAGAGCTATTCTGTGTCTGCTTACTGGCGTCACTGAACTGAACCTCTCATTTACAATTGTGTCTTTTGGAGCATTTTAATGGAATTTACTAAGAAATAATATAATCAAGTTGTTTGAGGGACTGGCCCAGAAGTTTGTTTGTCACTTAGGTGCTACCCTGCACTTATTAGCCTATATGTCTGTTGGGATGTTGTACCTATACGTTAGCTGATATCTGCCAGTATGGTCACATTAAGTGTACTGTCACCCCCAGAGCTGTCCGTGGTGCTGAAACTAAATTTCTTACATTCTATATATCTGTGAAGGTTCTCTGTCATCCAGGTCATCATAGTCTAAGAAACTCATCTGGACTTCTTTAAGTTGCTTGAATATATTTCACCTCTCATCTGAGAAGCTTCTTTAGATCTAAGAGCAAATGGTGGAGAGTCCCAGATTTTAGACCCTACGGCAGTGTCCCCAAGAGGGTCATGGACCCCCTGTGGATCCTCTACCTAATCACATGAGCCGAAAACGGGTGTATGTCACAATCAGCCAAAGTTTCAGGCGAACCCACTGTGAAACCTAGCCCCACCCTATCATGTAATTTCTAAGGTCAAATGGCCCAGGATGTAAGTGGGTGTTAAGGCATCTGGGAAGGGATCTTAAATCGGGATTATAGATGGCAGACAGTTGGTGTCGTAAACCGCCGCCTCTGTTAAAAGATGGTCATAGTAGACATAGATGACTTCTTTCACTCTGCACTTTACATTGTATACTCAAAAGCCAATAAACTCACACTAACAACCTGATATTAATCCCACATCGGAAGAACTGTGCCTTTTTCCACTTCGGTAAAGCATCTGCACATGCTTACAACTGTCACTAACTGGATGTATTTAGCTTACGGCACCATTTTTGTGAACCCTTCACACTGCGGTGCTAAAATCACAGAAAATTCAGGGGCATTATAAATAGGGTGATGCCTTTTTAACACTCCTTTCTTCAACAGCCTAGCTTGTGTAAATGGAAAGCTATGAAGACACTGTATGCTTTGGAATAGTTTTGCAAACAAGGGGATTCCCACCATGTCTCCGTCTGTGAGTCGTTTCTTTTTCTGTTACCCTGTTGTAAGAGATGTTACTACACCTTATTCTCTCTCATCTCAAGTTGTTGCTCTATGGATAACAGGCTCTAAAAGCACAGGAGACATCAGACATGCATTAGGGGTGGACAGGATCATGTCATCAGGCTATTAATATTAGAAACCTTCAACACAGTGCAGCGCACAAAGAACTAGTAGTGCTGAAGGAAGTAATGCCTAATCACCAAGTGGAATGCGAAAGAGAGGTAGATTTCAGAAAAAAAGATGAGGTCCACTGTCTCTACTCAGGGCGTTAGTTACCATAGAGACTAGTAAGGTGTATAGGTGTATGGCTGAAGGAATGTAATGGTAAGGTTGCAACACACCTCTCCAAACACACATAATCTGAAGACTTATTGTGTGACCTTTTCAGGATTTTTGCAAGCCACAAATCACACTGGGAGAGACAAACTACCTTCTTTTGTAAAGAAAAAAAGGTTGCTTTCATGGTGCCCCCCACGCTCCCTCCCAAGACACACATTTTTCCATAATACTGATCTGCATTCATTGGAATTATTTTGTTGTGTAACCAGAATTATGGTGCCCAAAGAAAGGTGAAACTACAGAATGATAAAATTGTCTACAACAAGTGAGTTGATGACAACGGAGCACAAGAGCGATCTCCATGGGGGGGCATCAAAAAGGGAAGGTATGAAAGAAAGTGGAAACGGGATGGAACCTAGACAAAGCTAAAAACAATCAAGAAAAGAGGCAGAGGGGGATTAGACACTAGACTAAAAAACTAATCAGGGAAATAATTCTGGAACTGAATTATAATCAAAACTGAATGAGTGGGTGAACTCTAGATAGAAAACACCAGCTGATAAATGGAGAAAGCGAGTAACTGCAAGGAAACCAGAGAACCTTCAATGACAACAAGAAAAAAAACAACTTAAAAAATTGAACCTTCCAAACAATGCAGCCCTTAACTCCAGAATCCAGAAAGATGAGTTGTATAAAAAAAAATCACTCCACTATGAGTTATGATGCAGGAGACTATCCACAGAGATAAAAACAAATTATTGTAGTGTTTTTTTTGTAATGCTCTAAAAATGGAAATTTCAACCAGGGAGTCTGTGGGGATTGATTTGACTTTGGAGAAACTGCAGAGTAGGCACAGAGGACTCAGTTAACAGAGCTTCCATTAGCAACTGGCACAAACTAAGTTTTGAGTATTGCTGATTACTAGTTAAAAACATTTGTAAAAAGTTACAAAACAGAGTGATCACTCCCCACGATGATAAACTTGTTTGCTGACAAACAACAAGCCCACCTTATGCAGTATAATTCTGGTTTTGTCTGTGTATATAGTGTGCTTTATCTTCTTTGCAGCCAAACTAAACTAATTAAAGCAAAAGTCAATAAGGATAATTTCATAATGTACATTGTCATAATCACATTAAATGCTTCTGCAGAGATTGAACCTGCTCCTGTACTTGCTGCCACTTGATTTAAGAGCCAGTGCATGATGCTTATGAACACATAATCAGCTTATACACTTACTTTACTGGTTATACTTTCCAGTGCCTTATACTGAGGAGAAATTCTTGGCTGATTTTTGTTTAGCTTACTTCGCTGGACATTGTATCATTCCCTCAACAGAGCTCCACAAGGGTTTGATACTGCATCTCATCCATCACAGCACTCCCAGCAAAGTGCTAGGAGTTCATTTCCACCGTGGCTGCGCAGGAAACCACACCCAGCTAATAAGCAAATGCTCTTACTCGTTCAGGGACAAACAAACTTACGATCAGCTGGGAATGCAGCTCACTGAAGTGTGCTGTGCGTTCAGGTGTAGCCACCGATCCCTGTTGAGAGTCTGAGCGGGAGGGAATCACACGACAGATGCTCTGTTTATTGTATTTAGAACCAAGACATAAAAAATAAAACTTAAATATGTTTTTATATATTTTTTTGTGATATGCTCATGCACCTGCAGTAAGTTATCATGAACGACTATATGAAAAGAAAAAGCGGCACATCCCCTTTGGAAACAACAAAGGTTTTAGCTCCTATCTCTTCTTTAGTAAAGTCTGAAACATAAAGCTGAAACATGGTCATTCATTCCCTTTATGACACCCCCTTTAACTGCTTCATTATTAGTATTGGATCTCACGAAATATTTATAATAGTAAATGACAGGCTTTTATCTTCCTTTTAATTACACCTCCTGCATAAATCAGATGGTAGCAAACCAGGAAGCCAACGCTTTGGCAGATTAAAGGTCCTCTATAGTGTTTGACTGAAATTAAATATTTAAACTTTATTGCCTATCCTAATTTTGCACATAATAAAATAAGAGAGGAACTTCAATCAAAGACTTCAATTTCACTGTACGAAGTACTCCATCCCCCTCCACTGACCCCTCACTTCTGTGCTAATCATTGGAGGCCTCATACACACAATTTTCACTTAAGTTAACATTGTTTTTTTCTTTGTAAATGCTTTTTTAAAAAATTCCCACAGTTTGAGGTGTGTGCAGGTTGCCAACTTTCCCACAGCTTACATTATTGTATCACCTCTGACCTATTTGAGCACACAGCAGGAAGCCCAGGATGTAATTCTATTTGTCAACCAATTACAGTTGTGTACAGTCTTTTCCTGCCACTTGCATGACATTGAACTCCAAAGTCCTTAGTTCTACAAACAGAGCTGATATCTCAATAACAATGAAGATGCTTTCATGTGATATGAAGCATCATAAGAATAGCTTCTGCCTGGTAAACATCTATATGCCCCTCTTTGAACTCATAATAATGGATTGCATTTATATAGCGCTTTTCAAGGCACCCAATTCCATTTCCACTATTCATTCACTCTCACATTCACACACTGGTGGAGGCAAGCTACAGTTGTAGTCACAGCTGCCATATTGCACCATCAGCCCCTCTGGCCAACACCAGTAGGCGGTAGGGTAAAGTGCCTTGCCCAAGGACACAACGAACAGGACAGAGAGCTGGGGGATCGAACCGGCAACCAGCAACCTTCCGGAGGGTCCCAACCCCCTGAACCATGGTCGCCCCATGTGTTGTATAGAACCAATTAAACCTCATATACTACATTAGATCCTGGGCCACACTTTTCTCTAAAGCAGCATTATTTCTGCATTACCCCC
>VUQR01012001.1:28564-40760 GCA_015108515.1 Hemichromis elongatus
CCTATGTGATGTCTGTGTATGTTTGGTCGGAAGGTTCCTTTGTAAGTGCGCGTGCGCGGCATGCTGCCTGCTGTAACCATAATTTCCTTCGGGATTAATAAAGTATATCTCATAACCTACAGTTACATCGTTGTCACCTATAACACATGTTGAAAGTAGCAACCATCGCTAGAAAATTGTGCTTTTAAAGACCAAGCTAAAACAAATACCTGAATCCCAAATATCTGCTGAGATGATCTAAAATGTGATTCAGAACTATTTTTGAGTCAGTATAATCAGAGGCGCAGGTGAAGAAATAGCGCATGCAATGTTGTTTGGTGCAAGAAGCCAAAATCACCGCCCACCTGAGCTCTGAGGGCTTTTTATGGCACACTGGGCCCAAGTGTTGCCAGTGCCGCAGCCCCACCAAGCTTCCCACTGGCCACAGACGAGAGCTGCCACACCAACAGGCCATAGAGGAGACCACACTATGATGTCATCTTCAATGTGATGTGGCATGTGTGTTAAAGGCTTGGACACAAACTCTTTATTTTATTTCAAAAATTATATAACCATTTTTCCATATACTTCTTTTGCTGTTTCGTATGCTTTCTCTATACATATGTATGTATAAAATCACACTTTAACATAAGGCAGACATTCCTGTCTTCAAGATTTCATGGATCTTGCACCTCGGACCGTGCACTCCAATCAGCCATGTCACAGCATGCGTTTCATCAAAGATCCAGTAGCAGTGCAACACTTTTCTCTCATACGTCATTTGCTGTTGATTTGCCCTTTAATAATTTAAGGCTCCATTGCTGTCTAAGAACATAATGTGGCACGCAGCACTTCCCTGTAATACTTAGCCAAGAACAACTGCGGAGGATGTACATAACAGCATCGATGCATATGGTCTATGTATTGAATTCTGTTCAATGACAGACCACACATGCTCAACAATTTCTGCATTAGGAAGTGTGTTTGGCCACTGCATTGTGAGACATGAGAGAGAGCTGCATGATCAACCTATTATTTTATGTTCTGCTTTAAAAAAAGGACCTCACAGCTTTTCAGTTGTGAGAGTGACAAGGGTGAAACGAGCCATGCAAGTAGCCTTTAAATCGAACATAGCCATGAAGCTCCTTTGATTTGTGAAGTTTTGCAACCATTTATACTGGAGTGCAATCACCATCAAGTTTATGAAATCATCCCTTGATTTTGTGATTTAGTAATTTGGCCAGAAATGACATCATTTTAGCTTTAGCAAATGATACATTTTAGCCACCTGCTGAACAGCCATAGTTTCAGAAACTAGAAGGGATTACCTTTCAGATCAGGTTGTTTACATGCACTTGGATTTCTGCTAGAAGATTTGGATTTGGGTAATTCCCAAAAGGAATATAAAAGGGTAGAGCTGAAATCCATCCATTCGTCCTCTGTCACTTATCCTGGTCTATAAGGAGACAATCTCAGCAGAGATGATAGCCCTTATACTACGTCTACACTAGTCTGGATAAATTTGAAAATGTCGTTTTCGTCTGAAAATGCTCCATGTCCACACTATCGTTTTCAGTCCTTTTTTACAGAGTTGTGTGTCCACATTGAAACGGCCGAAAACACTTACATTCCTGTACTGTGCATGCATGAAACGTAAGACTTTTCACCTTGTGTCATTTCTTTCTGCAGTTTATTTACTTTCCCTCTCAATATGTCGAGGAAAAGCACCCAGTTTTAAATGGACTGTTAAATGGACTAACAATGAGGTGGAGCTGGGAGTAACACCAAAGTACAAAGTTGCAAAAGCGAGTTAGAATTAAAGAATTTGAAGAAAAGCTATCTGGAGCATGTGCAAACTGATATTAATCTTTAATAGGGCTGTCAAAACTGAGAGCAAACAAAACAACTGCTGTTTAACGCCCTCCGCCAACTTAGTTTAATTGGTCACATGACTGTAACATATGACTAACATGCGTCACTGTTTTCAAAATAATCCGTTTTCGCAAAAGCACAAGCACCGTTTTCAAATGTTTCCAAAACGCTCCGTTTTCTTTGACCAAAAATGCCGTCTCAGTGTGGACGGGAGGTCAAAACGGTGAGAAAAGGATGTGTTTTCAAATGAAAACGCATTAGTGTAGACGTGGCCTCAACAGTCTCAACAGTCGTCTTTTCTAGCTCTGTGGGGACACTGAGGCTACATCCACACTAATGCGTTTTTGTTTGAAAACGCATCGTTTTGTCTCCGTTTTGGCCTCCCGTCCACACTGAGACGGAGTTTCTGGTCAGGGAAAACGCATACATTTTAAAACGGCGTTTAGGAGCAGAGTGGACGGCCAAAACAGAGACTTTTAAAAACGATGACGTATGTTAGTCATATGATGCAGTCATGTGACCACTTCAACCAAGATGGTCAGACGGCATCGTACAGCAGTTGTTTTGTTCGCTCAAAGTTTTTAGTGGCGGTATTGAAGATTAATATTTACTCATTTGTGACCCAGAGCAACAACTCCACCTCATTATCATTACATTTGAAACATTCGGTGCTTTTTCTCGTCATTTCGCTGCCCGTTTTAAAGAGCCGGAAAGTAAATAAACAATAGATGGAAATGATGCGGGTCGAATCGTCTTACGTTTTGCGCATGCGCTGTACTGGAACGTAAGTGTTTTGCGCCGTTTGGTGTGAAAACGACTCAAAACGATAGTGTGGACGCAGAGCGTTTCCAGACGAAAACTCCGTTTTCAAAACTATCCGGACTAGTGTGGGCGTGGCCCGAGGCATTTCCAAGGTGTGAGTCCTGGGTCCGCCCTGAGATCTTCTCCCAGTGGGAGAAAGGTGTCCAGGAGGCAGCTGGATCCTTTTGATGTGGTGGAATAGCGGCTCTGTAGTCCTTCATGAACAATGTCAGGTGCTAAAAATAACATGTTAGTGTAATCACATTACATTTCTTGATTCCCATACTCCCACACTAATTGGAGGGTGTTCCTTCCATAGTGCAAAACAATAATAAGAAGGTAATCTAAGGAGCTTGGACTTCACCTCTCACCTGAAAATCTTCTGAAGAAGCTTCAAGAAACTTAAAGTTTCTGACTTAAAGTCAGTCATATTATATTATTTAGTAACACAGTAATGTAACACATTCAGTAATCACACTAAAGTTACAGTTATTATGAATGTTACAAAGGTCTTTCAGTTATCAGCTCAATGTGCAGAAAACTGAAGAACAAAGCAAACATCAAACATGTCTTCCTTCACCTTTGCGCTACAATCATCTGATATTGTCAGCTACTAATTATTTGACATTACATTTTAGGGCAAAAGTAATGAGTTATGTGCATTACATTATTTTATTTATTTCTGAAACAAGTCCTACTCTGTTTATGAATGGCTGAGCTCCTTACCCTGTCTCATCTCAATAGAGAGCCTAGACACCCAGAAGATCCTCGTTTCTACTGTTTGTATAGGTGAACTTACTCTTTTGAGTCTGATGTTCAGCTCTCCTCTCCAGTGCCCCGACACGTCCAGGAGAGGCTGAGGAATGTGATCCTCCCACAGTTGGAACTTAACTTACAAATAGTCACTGGTGACCTGGTGGAAGTTAAGATGTTAGGGTTAGGGTTGGTGCTACTGCAACAAGTTGCCAAAAGGCTCTAGAAAAGCAAAAACACAAAACAAAATCAAATTGACAAAATGCTTTTAGGTTTTTTGTATTTTTTTAGTGAACTTTTGGGATCAAAATCCACATTTCTGCATGAATGATAAATATAAGTCAGAAGAACTTTTCCACCTCCTCCATTTTTTTCAGATCAACTTGATCTTTTTATGGCCTGGAACTCGTTTAGGCCAATGTTTAAACTAAAGTAGGCTAAAAATTAATATTTACTTAAAGCTGAGTGTTAACACACACATCTAGAAGGACTTTCCTGCCAGGATCTCAAATGCTAAATTGTGTGTTATAATTTGGAGAATTCAGACACGCACGCTGTAACCTTTCTCTCCGATTTGCTTTTCTTGATTGCTCCTGGCCGGATTTCTAATTTCTGTTGGTATGGCTCACAGCTTTCCACACTGGATAGCGCAGTTCACATGCTTTGCATGGTTGAGAGGAAAACCATCACTGCTCTGTGCAAACCAAATAGAAATATGAAATAGAAAAAGGGTTTTAGGGTTTTGTTATTGCATCTTGATGGAAAGCTCATAGACAAAGTCAGTAACTCAATACTGGATATAATGAAATGTATTAAAGCATTCTGAGGAATTTTGAAGAACTTGTATCATTGTAAGGCAATTTTTCCAAAGCATAAAAGTAATGTGATACAAATTGCTTTTGTTGGACCTCTGACTGACAGAAACGACCAATTTAAGGCAAGGGAGAAAAAGACTGCTAGCTAGCAAACATTGATTTAAACATCGAATGAACAATAAAGATTGAACTACATTTACAAAATATAGAAGATACTGACTGAAAATATAAAATGCTTTATTCACATAGAACCTACCGAAGAGATGGCCTACAGTTTGTGAACCCTGTAATCACTAACCCCTAAGTTGCAGGGATGCTCAGACTCCGGAGCTGGTGAAGACAGCAAAATGGAGAATGATTAATATTTATCATGTCTCCTATCAGCAGAACTCAAATGCTTTCCACTTGACAGTCGACTGTGCACAAATAATGCATCTGTCCTTCTGCTGGAGGATGGTGATCCAGGTCGGGAATCCTTATAACTAAATGACAAAATAGCTTATGTCTGAGCAGCCCATGTGAATCATTTGGATACATTAGCAGCACCTATTGTACTGGAATATTCTAACTAAAGTGGATGGCACATGAGATTCAACAATGTAAAATCATTCCTATGCTGGAAGCTACACTGAACAAAAATATAAATGCAACACTTTTGCTCCCATTTTTCACGAGCTGAACTCAAACATCTGAAAATTTTTTTACATACACAAAAGACCCACGACTCTTAAATGTTGTTCTCAAATCTTTATAAATCCTTGTTAGTGAGCACTTTTCCTTTACCAAGATAATCCATCCCACCTCACAGGTGTGGCATATCAAGGGGCTGATGAGACAGCATGAATAATGTAGAGGTGTTGCCGAATATGGGCAGGACATGGAACACGCTGTCGTATACGCCGATCCAGAGCATCCCAAATATGCTCAATGGGAGACATGAGTGGTGAATATGCTGGCCATGCAAGAACTGGGATGTTTTCAGCTTCCAGGAATTGTGTACAGATCCTTGCAATATGGGGCCGTGCGTTATCATAGTGCAACATGAGGTGATGGTCGTGGATGAATGGCACAACAACGGGCCTCAGGATCTCGTCACGGTGCCTCACGTCACGGTGCGTTCAAAATGCCATCAGTAAAATGCACCTGTGTTCCTTGTCCATAACATACACCTGCCCATACCAGAACCCCACCACCACCATGGACCACTCGATCCACAACGTTGACATCAGCAAACCGCTCACCCACACGGCGTTACACACGAACCGCAGTCAGGTCCAGACCCCGATGAGGACGTCGAGCATGCAGATTAGCTTCCCTGAGACGGTTTCTGAGAGTTTGTGCAGAAATTCTTTGGTTATGCAAACCGACTGTTGCTGCAGCTGTCTGGGTGGCTGGTCTCAGGCCATCCTGGAGGTAACCATGCTGGATGTGAAGGTCCTGGGTAGGTGCGGTTACACGTGGTCTGCCGTTGTGAGGCCGGTTGGATGTACTGCCAAATTCTCGCCTTTGGAGACAGCTTATGGTAGAGAAATAAACATCCATTTCACAGGCAACAGCTCTGGTAGACATTCCTGCAGTCAGCATGCCAATTGCACGCTCCCTCAAAGGTTGTGACATCTGTGGCATTGTGCTGTTTGATCAGACTGCACATTTCAGGGTGGCCTTTTATTGTGGGCAGTCTGAGGCACACCTGTACAATATTCATGCTGTCTAATCAGCCCCTTGATATGCCACACCTGTGAGGGGATGGATTATCTCGGCAAAGGAGAAGTGCTCACTAACACACATGTAGACAGATTTGTGAACAATATTTGAGAGTCATGGGTCATTTGTGTATGTAGAAAAAAATTTAAATTTTTGAGTTCAGCTCATGAGAAATGGGAGCAAAAACAAAAGTGTTGCGGTTATATTTTTGTTCAGTGTACATATAGTTTTTTTACACTTGCACGTGCTGCTACTTATTTAGCCCTTCAGTTGCTAATGTCAACAAGCAGGTACTCCCACTTAGAAACAATGAAAGAAAAAGCAGGGAGCTCTGTCTTTGTCTTTCCTCATTTCCTCTGAATTCCTTTGAGAGGCAGCCCTGCCAGCTCATGTTGGGCAGAAAAAAAACACACTTCGCCCATTGGACATACCCCTGTTCTTCTAATGCAGCCCTTCAAATTTTCATCAACACAGTTGCTGCTGTGAGAAACTCTAGTGTCTTTCTTTTTTCCAGAGGTGGATAGACTGTTGTAAGTTATAGTGGGGTTTTAATGCAGATTGGGATGGCAGTAGGAAGTTTATTAACAATGCACAATATTAGAAGCACAGATGTAGCCATTTCATTCCATTAACGACCTGCACAATCTACTGAGGGCAGTACGAAATGATGGGTCAAAAACGTGGAGACCTGATGAGGGAGCGAGTCGTCTAGCAGCTACCACAGCTCTGTATGAGCAGAGTAGTTTTTATGTGTATGTTTCTCTCTTCATGTCAAGAAGAGATAGCTGAAGATATGTTCTGATGAGAGGTAAGGCGTTGGTACTGGAAGGTAGAAATTGGGGAAAGCTGTTTTCTAGATACAAATGATAAGTCGGGTAGAGTGCATTAGTTGGGATTGTAGAGAACAGATGAGAGATCAGAGAGACCTGTATTTAAATGATCGGTGTAATTGATGTGTAAGTGAAACGCACACTGTGACACATGCATGCATGGATAAATGTGATATGATAACTTTGCATGTTGTGTGAAGCTGCAGGTTTTTATTAGGGTCCAATTCACAGACAGCAGCAGTGGGCAACAAGCTATGCAAAATCCAAAATTACAGTCTAGAAGTTACACCTGAATGACATACAGTAAGATGTTTTTTTAAAATCTGTCATAGACTTAGCACATGCACACACACACACACACACACACACACACACCACACACACACACACACACACACACACACACACACACACTTGTATATGCTACATACATACACACAGTGTCATGGTCACTGGGTCAGTTCCATGTGATTTTGTGTTTTTATCTGTATTTCAGTTTCTTTTCAGTTTTTAATTAGATTCGATTGTGCCCAGTTTGCAGTTTAAGTTCATGATTTGTCAGGTCTCTCTTGGTGGTTGTATGCGTGTTATCCGTCATATTTCTGGTCTATATGGTTCTCATCGTCAAGTTTGTGTCATGTCTACATCTCCATGTTTCCTGTTTAATTTGAAGGTCCAGTTTCCATGTCTTTGTGTTTCAGTTTACATTTCCTGTGCATCATTATGTTTCCTCATGTGTCTCGACTTCCCCTGATCACCTCATGTGTTTATTTAAGTCCGTTGTCTCTTACTGTTCATTGTCAGGACGTCTGCCATTTTCCCTCATGTCATCTAGTCACGGTTATAGTTCTTGTCACAGTTCGAGTCTTAGTTTACCTTGTGTTACCATACTCAGTCATAGCTTCGTCTTAGTCTTTCATAGTTATTCCTGGTGTCTCATGGTGTCATGTTTTCAGCCGAAATAAAGGCTCGCCTTTTGTTTGCAAACCAGCTCCTTCCCCCAGTGTCTGCTTTTGGGTCCACTCTAACAAACACACCAGCGCTCCCCACCATGACACACAGCTCTGTGTGTGTGTGTGTTAAAAACTGTATGGACTTTGCTGCTTCATTAAACAAGGGGATATTATTGTACAAAAACATCTCCTGATTCTTAGGAGTCAGGTAAAAAGATGATTCAATATTGTGTTTTGGTGTCAAATATTTGTGCAATTTGCAGTAAAAGTAAATCATATCTGGATGATTCATTTAAGCACTTATCTCCAAACTCTGTCCTCAGCTCCTGTTAATATACATCCGTTCAGACAAGCTGAAAAAAAAAAATTCCTGTGTGGACATCACCTACATGGACAACCTTCAGCTCTAACACCAAGACACACGTGGAGAAAACGACACCTTTCTCCTCATGACTGAATCAGAACGAGATAAGAAAAATGTGAAGACATAATAAAAACCAGTCAGTTCCTGAACAAAGTACAATAAAAATGTCACAGACTTTGAATAGAACAAAGTCTGAAAGTCTGTGACCTTCAAAAATATTGCCAGGTTAGATTTTTTGTGACATATCTCTCCCATATCCAGGACCTTCAGGGTAGAAAGGCTCAACACAATACAAACTGCACCACCTCTGGTTTGTCCAAGAAAGAGCTTCAAACGCTGCTATTAAATGATTAGTTTCTAAAATAAGAGATTCATTATTTCCCCTGAGAGAAACATACAATTTTACATTACTTGATGATTATTGTTATTTTATTTTTATAGCTGATTTCAGTGATCTATATTAAAAGTGTCTGTTATTATTACCAAGAAAAATCCAACTTACAGAAACAATGGGGAACAGATTAAGCTCCTAGGGATGCTGCTTAGCACCCCTAGCACCCTCCTGTCCTCTCTGACATACAGGTTAAGGTGATGACTATGAACAATGACATATCCAGTTCAAGTGGGGACCTCTGTTGCATCTCTCTCCCCTTATTACTTGTCTCCTTTTAAGCTATTATTAAAAGAACCCAGAGAAAACACTATGCTTCATGGTGGGAACTTGAGTCCATGTCTGGTTAGAATCAGCCAATAAAAACACTTTGGTTAAAGTTAGCAAATAATAGCAGTTTTAGCTAAACGCCTCTTTTCCCCATCAACTTTGAAACCATGACCATGTAAATATAAAAATATTTCACCTATTTCAACACTGACTTTAAACTTTTCCAAGTTTCATGTGGAGTATCTAGCCATGACTGAGCAGCTTTCAGCAGTTTCCAAAGTGGCACGCTGCACGTGAAGACTAGGACAAGGAGAGTGATCATTATTTTTTTACACTCAGGTGGTTGTGTGCCATGAATTGGTCCCCCGGCGTAAGACTGTCAGCGCATTACTCTAACTACAGCGTGTTGTATTGTGTGCCAGTACAAAGTGCTAATAATCCTTGTTAGCCACACACCCTGTTTGTCAGATTTGACTCAGCGTGACTTTATCCGCTTCTCAAAAATGGAAATCAAGAAGAAAGATATACTGGAGGGGATCCAGAGATGATCCAGCATGCATCTAGGAATCGCTGCCATATTTAAAACATCACTGAAGAGCACGGGAAGACAACCTTGAGCATGAGTTTAGTCAAGTTTAAATCAGATGAGGGTTTAATCTTTCAAAGCTTCATTCATTGAACTCAAAACTTGCCAGTGCACATTTGGTTGTAAAGGAAAATACTGTAATAATCGAGTAAAACAAATAATTTCTATCCTTGCCACATCATTGCTGCTTCAGCTTTTCAACTCTACCAGGAGGAGGGTAAATAGATTCCACAGGGGAAATTTGGAAGTCTGCACTTCAGCAAAACATGTTCAAAAGCTCCTGGGTTCTTTAAAAGTCTCTAAGTTTGTCCAGAGTCGAAAACACTTCAGCAGGAAAAGGTGTCACTAGATGCTACGTGCAGGTATCACTATATGAGTAATTCAGCTTTAAGCCCATTCTCATTTTCAATGTGTCAAATACTGACATTTTGTCAAAAATGCCATAAGGCGTCTTTTCACATTATAATCGGGACAAAAAAGGTTAGGGACAGAGAGAGGGAGGCCTTTTAAACTCGTCACGTCTCAAGGCCTGTTATCAGTCTATGAATAAACACATCCAGTATGTGTTATTTTTAGCGATCAGCGTTAGTATTATTAACCTCAAATCATGGTCTTTATATAAAATTTGTAATTTGAAAGTTAAATTTTTTTTTAAAAAAGGGAACAAATCTCAGAGTGAGAGCAAAACTACATGTGTGCAAAACTAAGTTTCCCTGTTGTCGTGTTTGCATGCAAGTTTGGAAAGGTTGGGGATATTATCCACAGCCCCTTGTGTCTGTGACAAATCACTCATGACACTCGTCTCCCACTCCACCCTCCTTGTGCTCTCTTCTTCACCTCTCTTGTGCGCGGTCCGTTGATCCCGGCTGTTTTAACTCACACACCTTCGCTACCTTTAACCCTTGCATTTTCACGCTTCCACCTGCCTCCCTCTCATTCTACTGTTTTTAATTCCTTTTCTTTTCAGAGCATACTTCCACCTGGTATCACTCACGCTGCAGATGATAATGTAGTCTGGAAACATCTGCACTCATACATCTGTTCTCTTCTCTGCAGCTCTAAAACATCACATCTGTAGCGCTCTTTCTCCCGATGTATCCACTCTACTGCTCACTGATTGTCACCTTTCTTCTTAACCTAACTTTAACAACTCTATCCCATATCTTCATTGTTCGACTCATCGGCTTCAGCCATCTGAAGCACCTATAGTGCTACCAAAAAGCCAAAAACAGAATAAAACAGACTGATAGACGGCTTATAGAGGTGCTTTAGGAGTTCTCTCTTAGTCTGTCTCGATTGTTTAAAGCAAATCACCTCAGATTTTTTTCTACCCAGATATCTTTCTCTGTACCTTCCCACATCCTGCTGTCAAATGCCAAGGCCTTCAAAGAGTCACTTGTTTGCTCACTGAGCGCTTGGTTCCTGTCTTCCTTTAAATACTACCTCCCTATTTCTTGTTTGACCTCTCCATAATAGCTGCCTTTCTTCCTGTTTTCTCTCCTGTTAACCTTTCGCAAAACCCTTTGACAGATAGGGAGAGGTGAACAGATTAAATTATGAATTCAGTAAACAGAGTTTTTTTTTTTAAGCAGCAGCAGATTTTCAAATGATATTAAAACAGATTTTACTGAAAGGGTTTGCATGAGGGATCTGTCTTCAGGGTGTTTTTGACATAAATTGGACAGGAAATCTCAGCTCAAGATCATCTAATACAGTGAACAGAAAAACGATTTTGTGCAACCATCAGATTAACAACCATAGTTAAGCATTCTCTAAGATTGTAACTCCACTGAAGTGATCTGTTATGTGTTTAATCCGTGAAATGTCTATAATGACTAAGGCAAAGGTAAAGACGGAAGCCGGGCGTTGTGGTTGTGGAGCCATAAGATCCACAGGGAGGAGGCGGAGGGTTGGTGGGTTGGTATTTACACTTAAGCCTGTACTCAACATCCGTTCGTATCATGGGTTATTGTAAATAAAGAAGCTGGTATGACTAAAACCTAGTCAAACCTCTACCAGTCTAAGAAGCTTACCATCCGAGAAGCTTCTTAGGTTATGAGATCCCTTCCCAGACGCCGTAACGCCCACTCACATCCTGGGCCATTTGACCTAAGGAAATCACATGATAGGGTGGGTTAGGTGCCACAGTGGGTTCACCAGAAACTTTGGTTGATTGTTACCTACACCCGTTTTCATACCTTGGTTCGTGTGATTAGGTAGAGGATCAGTAGGATTCATGACCCCCTTGGGCGACACTCCCATAGGGCTTAAATTTGGGACTCTCCACCATTTGATCCCAGAACTGAAGAAGCTTCTTGGATGAGAGGTGAAACACCTTCAAGCAACTTAAAGATGTCAAGACCATGAAAATGGTTTATATTTTTGCTGGTATGAGCAGGAGCAAGGTTTAGGGATAAAAAACCCATGAATCTTGATATTAATATATACAGTCACCCATAATTTATTTTTATTTTGCCAGAAAAATGGCATACAGTAATTTACTGAAACATGCAAAGAAATAGTGAGAGTTTGTGCAATTCTGTTCTGCTTTATTCTTTAACACAGCCTGGAACAGTTCACCACCAGCACCGCCACTTTATTATGTTAGAGCTGGCTCAAACACACAACACAATAATGGACACAATACAACAATGAAAGTTTACATGACAATATTTACTGGAGGCTGGAGAGAGGTCCGAACAAAGGGCCAGCATGATGATTCCATCAACTTTTAAAGATCTCCGACACCACTGGCTGAAATGTAGGCCCAAACTATTACAGAGCCTTTATTTCTCTCATTACCTCCTCCATACATAGTGATGAAGATTTGTCACTATGTATCATTTCATAATATCTGATGATTAAAACCAAGGATTCT
>VUQR01012002.1:3859-43308 GCA_015108515.1 Hemichromis elongatus
CCACACACACACACACACACACACACACAACCAGGGTGTTGCAATCACACTCACAGCTGGGCACCGAGCCAGTCAAACCTTCTGTATATGCCTTTTTTTTTTTTTTTTAGTTTTTTAGCTCTTCCTGCAGAAGCCCAGATAACATCTTTCACCACATTGGAGAGGGAGAGGTGAGGGTGGAGGCGTGTAAAAGACCATTATTTGTAACAGATATCCAAGGACAGACATGGCGTGACACAGAAGATATATATTATTTTTTACAAGTTATGCCTCCCAAACCAATGTCTCCCAAAACTTGATGAAAAGAACACATGCAGATTACATGTTGTAGACACAAATTATGTGATGAGTATGATCCTCTACCACAAATGATGTGACAATAGTTCAAGTTCGACTTCCCACTGCCTTGTTGGCCACATGTAATGGTTTGCAAAACTGAAACAACTATGATTAAGGCTGAGGTTACAAGGGGAAGGCTTAAATTTCACCCATACTGACACGAGGAGGAATTCAAACCTGGGTTCTTTGTCTTAGAGGGAAGATTCGAGCCACCGTTTTAAACCAGCTGCATGCTTCTTTCGGATGGCTTTGCCAACATATGCGAGCAACCGCAAACCACCACAATTAAGTAATTGCACTTGGTATGCAAAAATGTGACAGTGAAACGTCAAGGTCGTTGGCAGTGCACACGGCCCAATCACCTCCTTGTCTGACACCTTCATAAACAAACATTCAAATGTTCATATGCACAAAAAAGCATTTATCCTACACAATAATAATTAATAATAATACACAATAATCTGAATTATGATAATGAGCTTCACTGCAGCTTCCATAGCAGTGTCTGCATGATCTTTAGAATAAGATCAATAAAACAAGAATCTGTGACTATATATACATTAAGTTCTGCACACAATACATACACACCCACAGACAAAATTCTGTTTTTGTTACTGGGAAAAGCATACTGGAGCCCATCAGAAGATCTGTTTGATGAATGAACAGTATATGAAATCCCCTCCCACCACATCTGCTTTCCAATGTTTGAATATCCCCTCTAAACCCCACACACTCTTTCATCTGTCACTTTTCATGTGAACAAATGCTATCAATGCCCTCCAGAATGCACTGTCTGTATATTTCAGTTCCCTTTGTGACGACTGGCTTTTTAATTTGCCTTTTTTAGGGCATTTCAAGCATACCTCAGCCTTCATTTAGTTCACAGGTTTCTTTATGTAATATCTATCTATTTAAAGTCAGTCTAATTTTCCTCGAAAACAGCTCTAATGGAAGCTCACCAAATACAGAATGTGGTTAAGAATTGGCTCTTGTCTACAAAGAGACCCACAAGGCAGCATAGGCATTCAACATTGACTGGACTTTGTTTAAAAATTAGATGACTTATGAAACTGTGATGAGAATGAAGCTTAAGCCTGTAAACATGATGATGAAGTGTGTTGGTTGGATGTAAGACTTATAGACAGAGGGAAACAAAGAGGTGAAACAACAACTGTACTCAAAAGTTATGCTGTGTGTTTGCCTGTTGACTTTTGAATGTAGGTGCCTGCTAGAAATTCTCTATCTGCTTATATTACTCATGTTTCAGAGCTGTAAATCTGTCAGAGTCACTTTGTGGGGACCCGCCTTCTGCTTACAACACAAATCCTTAAATTTAGGGTTAAAAGTCTGGCTGTAGACTAGAGGTAGGGTTATAACATAGCCAAGTTGTGGTATGGTTAGGATTGAGTTAAGGCAACGTGATGTCCTCTGAAGTGATGGAAACACAGCTGGGTGTGTGTGGGTTGTGTTGATGCATGTAACCACAGTTTGTAATTTGATCTTCCATATATTCAGTGTGGCTCTTTCCTCCTCCTACTCTCTGATGTAAAGCTGATTAGACTGTAGCCACACTTCCGTTCTTCTCTATTTGGACATGCCAAAAGCTGCTAATTATAGACTGACCCTGACAGTACTGCTTCATGGTCAGCTGCTGCCCTCCCACTCAATATACAGGGCCTACTCATTACATATAGGAAGTACCTCACGCTCAGGGTCAAAAACACCCACATTGTTTCCACCAGTCATTCTAAAGTTTGAGAGGTGTGGACATATCTATCTATATGTGCATCATATTTGTTTAATAAAACCCTGCACAAATAATGTTTCACATCTTTTAACTATTTCACGAAAGGGCAGTGCAGCATCATTGACTTTCAAGGTGCAAAGGCATCTTGTCAAGATGGCAACAGTTTTTGCTTCTGCATTAAATCTGTGCTGTAGGTGTGTCACATCCATGATCTCTTCTCAGCCACTCGTGTTGTCTATTTTCACTCATTTATAGGCTTACATCTGTATTCAGTGATGTACGGGGTGAAAATGACTACAAACAATATCATAAATCAAACTATATTGTGTGCAAGTTTGAAAAAGAGTTCAAAGTAAATACGTCACAAAATGAAAACCAAATCTTTCTTAGAGGAGAAAGACATTGAGCCGGGTGGTGACTGAAGAGGGCTCCATCCACTTTACCTCTAGCCAGCCTGGCATCAGTCAGACATGTTCACAACCACACGATGACTAAACTAAAATTAAAGTGGCAGTGATCGCATGCAGCTCTCCACATCTGTCTGAAGACTCCCTAACTAACTGTAGACCACTGGAGCCAGAGTGGAGCCCTCCCCAGACAGAGCTGCCCTGGGGCAAATGTGCTTCATGTTCCACCAGCCTCCCCAAAACAGCAATTTTGGTTCTTTGAGGTTGTTTTGGCAGACTTACTTAAAAGACATCGGCCATGAAGTATCAAAGGGAAATTTTTGTTGCCTAGAATGCTCTTTATGTGACATGATGGTAATAAAAATCTCAAAATACTGCATGTCACAACATAAAAAAAAAGAAAATATTGTACTTCAGCAATTTACTGAAAAGTGGGAGAAAGCCCTTTGTAAGCATTACTTTAAAATATTCCATGTTTAGACAATATGTGTCATTAAATTATAGAGAAAATGTATGCTTTTTACCCCTTTTTTTGCACATCACCAAGTTTCATAGAGTTTGATGAATTTCTATTTGCTGAGTGAGAACATT
This sequence comes from Hemichromis elongatus, assembly GCA_015108515.1. NCBI lineage: Eukaryota > Metazoa > Chordata > Actinopteri > Cichliformes > Cichlidae > Hemichromis > Hemichromis elongatus. The sequence goes on from VUQR01012002.1 coordinate 6,944, forward strand.
TGTTTTTAATCAAGTGTCCACTTAAGCAGTAGGTTAGCATCGTAGAGCCTGTGCCACCCTCTCATTAAAATCATTTGCTGAATTTGGGCTATAAAAGCAAATGTAGCAATTGCTGACATGAGGCTTCAATTAGAGTAACAAGTAGAGGAGCTGCATGGGGGGATTTTCCTTTTTGTGTATGTGTGTGCTCAGCATCCAGTCAAAGGAAGTGCTGTGACATGTCTACCATGATTTTATATGTCATCAAAATGTCTGTGTTCATCTGTAAGAGACGGTAGAAGTAATATGATTAATATCCTTTGATAACTGATCATGCTGCAGCTTGATCTTGGTTTCTTCTTTCCACCTGTGGAAGTTTAAACTTAAGCCAGTTTGCTGTTTTATTTTACCTCAATGACATGTCTGTGATCAGTATGCTAATATATGCATATAAATGTGCATTCTGGAATATGCAGTAAAAATTTGCTATATATGTCAGTAATAATTTATTGTATATTTACTGCCAGATTTGGCATTCTGCACTTTTTTAAAATTAGTTTAATAATAATTTCAGCTTGACTGCAGTAAATCCTGATGAGTGGTCTTTGGATACATCGGTAAGATTGTGAACGCTGTCTAGATTTTTTATTTGAGAATGGAAGCTATCACTATGTAGATGTACTTGTCAAAATGACCCATTTGAACATTTTTGAATAACATTTTACGGTGGAGGAAATAATTTGTTTATCCCCTGCTGAATTTGTGCATTTGCCCACAAAGAAATAAACAGTAATTGTATTGTATAATTTTATTTTAATGAGCAGTGAGAAAAAATATATTCCAGGGTAATGCATACGTATATATCTATATATATCTATATATATAGATATGCACTCTCAAGAATTAAACTGGAATAATATAATATCCATTTCATCAATGGATTAAATACTCTGTTAAATAGCTGTTCATTTTAGGAACAGCTGTATAACCCCCGGCTCTACAAGAAAAAACACCGTCCTTGTCTCCTGTTACCTCCAGGGTACTGAATCGCATCCAGACTGCATTGGCAGCTAAAATAGTGACTACAGAAGAATATGGTAATAATAAGAAAAGAGTAAGTGGAGAGAAGAGATAAAGTGGATGAAGAAACACTTCATGTGTTATCTTTTTAAATAGTCATCTGAATTCAGACAACTGAACAATAGACGGATGTCACAAGCATAAAGTTTAAAACATAAGAAAAATTGTAGTGTTGTTTGGGTGTTAATAATCCAGATATATAGGATTTAAAGAAATATGGTTTATAGTGTGATAAATATGGAAATAATGGATAATTTATATCTTTTTCCCTGCAATTTCCAGGATCTGGCTGTATAATTATGGATGAATTTATTATGCCAAAGTAATAATATTGTTTTCATCAAGATCAAATCTTATGCACTTTAGATTTAATGGTTGAATGACTATGGGATTTAGCAAAAAAAAAAAAAAATGTAATTATTAATTATCTACTGTTTACTGAGACAGACTGGGGTTTGAGATGGGGGCTTAACCAATGATAGCTGATATAGGGTGGAAGGCAGGGTACCCCCTGTCAGGTCAGTCCATCAAACTACTAAACAGAGGAACAGACAACCATTAAAACATATACACTTAGAGCCAGTTAAGTTTTAGCATAGTCTTTGGACTGTGGAAGAAAACCAGCGTACCCACAGGAACCCAGCAAACTCTATGCAGAAAGGCCCCAGCGAACAAATAAGTTCAACCCAGAACTGCTGTCAGGCAACAGTTCTAACCCACACCACTAACCAAATAAGACAAAAATAAAATCTGCCAACAATTTTCATTCAAAGTCTGGCCATACACATGGGTTGTGTATGGCCAGACTTTAACCCTAAACACAATCTTTTATTTAAGATGATTTTGTTTCTAAACCTAGTCAGAAAGTGAAAGCAAAAGTTTAAAAAACAAGAAAAGACAAAGAAAAAGAAAAAAATGAATACATTAATGCAGTTTGCGTACAATGGATCTGTTTAAAATTATTAGGGTTTTTGTTTTTTTTCAAATCATTCAGTAACACTGTAGTAAAGTCCCAGGATACAGATGAAGAGCGAGAATAACAGAAAATAAAACGAGACTAACAGATCCCCTAACAGACCATACCAAGAAGAGACAATAAATGAACCACTTCTTGAATCGTGCCACAAAGTAACTTTACCAGAAAGAGGTGAGTAATAAAGAAAACAATCACATACATGCATGAGTTGTAGCTGAGAGATGAGAAAGGCCCTGTCAACATCCTTATGCTTATATGACGTGTAATCACAACAGAGTAAGAAAGCAGGAATCCGCCAAATTACGCAACAGCAGCACAAACAGGTAAAGCATATTTGGCTCAGTATCATACTGATACTTACTTCATGTCAGTATCAAACATGAGGTTCGAACAGTTTAATTTTTGTGTAATTAAGTGCATTACAGGACAGATCTTTGGATTCTATGTTCTCTACGTCAGCATGCAATACGTGACATAAAAGAGGGTTGTGAAACTGACAGTTTTTCACTCATTATCTCACAGTGTCATGGTGCAACGTTGCCTATTTGTCTTGTGCAAAATAACACAATGCCTAAAAATCTTTGGTTAGAGTTTAGGGTATATAAACTTTCTCTGCACAATTAACAATTAATTTTAGCATGTATAAAAACACAGTCTAGCTGGTAGAAGCACACAAAGGCCCCCTTTCAGCATTTCAGCATTCCTACTATTTTCTTAAAATGTTTTCTTGGCATTATTATTTTCTTAACCACCTGATCAGGTAATGAGGAAAGATGCTTGATTGTCATGGTAGATCGTGAGGGCTGAACTAAAATTGCATTTTGAGGGAGGCTGGGGGCATTGAGTCAGAGAGGACATATCACGCACCTCCATTGGTGAGGCGAGAGCATGGAGCTGTGGCTGCAAGGTTGTCTGTGCTTGTCGTGGCAGTAATCCCAGAATCAGATGGTGAAATTACGAAACGAGATCGTTTTCAGGCAGAAGATTTTGGGTTGGTCCCAGAGCTATTCTGGCAAGCCATCAGATGACTCAGGAAGATAAAAAAAAAAAGTACTCTGAAATGGTGCTGATATTACCTGAGGATAAAGTCGGGTGGTGGAAGGAAAACTGTCATGTCTTTCTTAATAGAAGAAGATTCTGGTGATGAGGTTGATGACTTATCCCACTGCCTCTGGATTGACAGACTGAGGTGGTGTCTCCACTGTTCAAGAATAGGTAAGTGAGGTTTAGGTAAGATATAGTTTCAGCTTCCCTGGGAAAGTCTGGGGAGGAGAGGTGATTTAGTCCTGATTTATCCTTCTTATCTTGGTGCTTTGACAAACTGGTCTTCATATTTTAGTGAAACTGGCAAAGGCTTTCAACCATATTCGTTGAGGTATCCTGTGGTTCGCTGCTAGGGGTTTACTTTAGAAACAGGAAAAACGTGGAAGAAAATTGATGGATTGATTATTTTTCCTTAAACTGAAACAAGTATTGTTTTTCTCTCACTGATAAATAAAAAAAACTGCACTGAAATAGTACCGAATGGTACAGAACAGGAACAAAAAGTCCCCACAATATTGCTAAGCACCACAACTTCAGGGATTCCCCTCACAATCCAGCAAACCTGTTGTTGTTTTTCCAGTCTTTGTTTTTGATGGTGAAATTTCATCAGTGTCTACTGCCAGTATGAGCATGCCGATTACCTTAAGGCTACTGAGTTTTTCCCCGTGTGCAAACCTTTTTCAGGAAATGTGTGCCTCTTTTTCTATTGCTAAATACATTTCCCACCTAGTTTTAGCACATTATGGGTTTGTATCTTGCAAGCCCATAATGTGCCAAAAGGGCAACTGCTTTTTTTTGTTTCTCATACAGCTTTATTGTGCGTGCAGACTACCGATATGTCTAAACATCTCTATAAGCCCTATATAAGTGAACCAGCTTTCCATTATTTTATATTTGGTGCATTTAGGTAGAATGTTTCAGAAACAGCTGATGTCGTTTAGTTAGGCTGCTCAATGCTTTTGTATTTGCTGTTGGTTTTATACCAACACATACACTATGTGATCAGGTTCCATTGGTGGTGAATGTTTTTCAGACTTAAAGTAAGCTCAAGGAATTAAATCTGAATTTGTATTGTGACTGATGTCAAAACTGTTACACCATAAGCTACAGCAGAGTGGAAAAATATCTGACACATACTTTATATATCCTTTTATTTAACATTGTTCTGTGAGATGGTCCACAGCTCATTTAAGAATGACCACTGTCCAGTGACGTCAGGTGAAGGTGAAAGTGACACTGTTGTTTTTGTAATATCCTCCTTTTCTTGCCACCATTACATAATCCCTTCTGAATTAAGGGCAGCAGATAGTCTATTCACCATACATGGTGGCCGTATATCCCTTACTTGTGGTGAATAGTACTTAGTGCAGCAGGGTCTATTGTACCTGCCGATATAGAAAGGGAGGCCCAGGCCCCCTCAGCGATCCAGTATCCTGCATGCTCAGGTTTCCTTCAGGGAACCCCTGGTACCTTTCCGTTTGGCCAACAATATGTGTGACTTCCTGTCTGTGGCAGGGGCATGACTGGAAGACCTCTCTGGGGACATGATGACAATTGTCCTCTTCTTGTGTTTCCCTTTCTTTTATTCTTGTATGCCCATTTTTTTAAACAAGGAAATCTACAGAAATTGTGTGTATGTGTGCGGGTAAACACAATGTTTAGGAGAAAGACATTACCGGCAGAGTAAGAAACAAGGTGGAGTGAATATCATGTTTTTATTTGATCTAATTAATTTGCATTTTAATAATCAGCACTGATTAGATAAGACCATAGAAGATGGAAGCAACTGGTCTGATTCTTATAATACCCACCTGCCTGTGCTGTGCTGTGCTGGGGGATCTATCAAAGCAGCCTTCCCCCAGTGCATCTTTAATGCAAAAAATAAAATTGGCAGTCTTTATGTTAATTACCTTACCAAGCTTAGCTGAAGTTAATATAAATCTTGAGGGCTGTTTTTGTGATCCCATTATTGCCACCTTCATGCAGCATTTTATAGCAGATATTTCCAGCAATTGTTTCATTCTTTACATTTTGATTCTTTTGATTCTTTGCACCTCATCCTTGTGCTTCTTACTTATTTTCTAAAAAGGTTGTCATGTTTTCGTCAACCTGAGAAAGCTGAAAGGGTCCTCATGGGAGTTTAGTAAAAGGTGAAACTCTAGACGATCTCTAGTTAGTGTAGCGTGGGTTAAAGCATCCTTTTTTCAGAGGCAGAAGGAGAAAGAAGGAAGGAGACAAATAGGTTCCCACCAGCAGAGAGAGGTCAGATCTCCTGGGAAGCTTCTACACTATTCACTTAGAGTGAGGCGTGATAGAAAAGAGTTGTTGGTTTTTTTTAGTTTTTTTTTTTAACTTCAGTCTAGAGTAAAGAAAAGGCTCCCACCCATAACTTCACAATCCACCTCAGATGTCCACACAACAGTATGTAACATCCGTCTCTCGTACACAAATACACACTGCATTAACCCGCTAATGGATTGACCCCCTCAGCTTTTGTTTTGCTGCAGAGATCGCTTTCCTTCAGCTCAACTGGAGAACAGCAGGCAAGCTGGATTCCTTTAAGCGCCCATCATGATGTTCACGAATAGGTCAATGATATTTCCTATACATTGTCCTGTACAGACCTGCAATTTCCCTATGTGGTTTCCATGGTTTGTTTGCGAACACCACACTTGATATTTGTGCGTCTTTGGTTTCAACTGAAATTGAGTTTGAATTGAGTTTTTTTATTAATAAAAAATCTTATGTATTAATCCGATGTACTAGTGTTAGTTTGTTAGTTTCATAGACTTGTATTCAGTTGCAAGGACCACAAACTCTGCGATCATTAGATAAAGAGAATGATGGACGGATGGTAGGCAACAATCCAGGGCTACATCCAGCTATATTCCCATTATGCCACTGAGAGAGGGTGACAAACTGAGAAAAGCAGAGTAAAACTCTAGCACTATAGACTTATGACATGAGATGTGATAATTTATCTAAACCAGAATAATATTCTACCATTTAAAGAAGTCAATGCTTTGCCTTCAGCATTATGCGGCCTCATGCCTGTTAACTGGTGCTATGTAACATACAAAATATATTGATCAGATCTGATGTAAATGTCTTGGGTCTGTTGTAAGTAAAAACATAGAAAAATACTGCAAATGGCACAGTCAAGAAGTCACATTCAATGATTTGCTTTAGCGGAGTTGAAGCCTTAACTAGGCAGCAGTGGATTCTCGGATCAAATGAATCTACATAAACAATTTTCTCCCTTAGAGTGTGTGTGATTATTCATAAGGAGAGAAGAACAACGCATTTTTACCCTTAATGAAAGAGCGTCCTGTTGGTTCCCAGGACAAACGTGATTTGTTGCCTTTGTCCTTGTTCAGGCATTCGCAACTGAGGGCATGGCAAGCATGACTTTCATTTAGTACCACTTCCTGTGCCATTATCAAGTTCCAGGAACTTGCCCGATGGGACAGTGAAAACAAAAGTAAAACCTGTGAGAAAAGCTAAATGTTACTTAACAATTGATTAATTGTTTGCTGTAGAGAAGTGTCTGTTTTGTGGTGAGTCACAAAGAATGAAAAAAAATCACATGGTCAGTTTTGTTTTGAGTTGTTTACCCTTTTTGGTATATGTTCTGACTCACAAGGCTTTAAATCTTCTCGTTATATTATTAATGTTTAGGCTATAAAGCCATTTCAAATCTAAAATTTTATGGAAAAAAAGACAAAAAAAAACTTACATTTGATCTGTTTTTGCCAAACATTACAATGTGAGGTGGATTTGAAGCAAAGTCACAAAATGTTTTATAATTGTTAGATTAAAGACTGATAAAAAATTTAGTCACTTTACCCATTCAAAAGTAAATGTGTTGAACATTATTTTTAACTTCTACTTATGATCTGTTGTGTCTCTCAGTTGATCTGAGCTGCTTCCTCACCCTGACCTTTCTGGTTTTGAATAGATAATCGCTCTCTCTGCAAACACGTGTGATGTTTGAGAGTGCGATGAATGCCCTTGATCCACCTGAGTGAAGGATTTTGTGACAAACATGCTACCTCACACCAGCATCTGAGTCTACATAACCGCTTCAAAGAGATGTGGGAGATGACCACAGTTTCACATTTATCTGTTTTGTTTGGACATCATCCAAGGTGGTGTGTGTCTGTATGTAAATCTATTTGAGCTGAACGTCTGTGTGTCACTGTGTCTTTATTTATTCCCATGCCAGTTAGACTGTAAAAAAGCATTAGTGGTCACAAAATGCCCCAAAGCATGCAATAAATACCAACAGCAAAACAGATTTTGGCCTTGGTGTTTGCTTTGTAGGTAGTTACTTTGATTCGCTTATTATAACAGCTTTTGTTGACAGTGTAAAAAAAGTGCATCAAATGGTAGAAAGTAGCTAAAGAAATCTGAATCTGTGTTTCTTGGGTAAACCTATTCAAACGGAATCAAATAACCCAAGAGAACAGTATATGTTTAATTTGAAGCCTGTGCGTGTTTGGCACAAACTAGATATTCAAAATAAATGAAATCTGAAAAAGGGCTAAAAAAAAAAAAAAGGTTTCTATAGTTACAGCTTTTCTGGTAGTTACAGCTTAGCTATAGTTTAAAATGAACCTTATAAAAATATTTTTATTCCCATCATCACAAATGAAGAAGATAAAAGCATAAATGGGCAGATTTAATGGGTTAAAACACTTCCCTGCCTGACATAGTGCAGATACAGCTACACAATATTTCAAAATGATAGCACTTGTAACTTGAAACCTTGTGTCTGTAGCTGGAGCTTGGATGGTATGAGGAGGAGGACGAGGAGGAGAAAAGCAACTGTATGGTATATTTGTCTTCTTTCTCTTTTTATGTTAGCTAAAGCATTCACTTTTGTCTGTTTATAGCAGACAAAATGGTGTGTTTGTGTGTGAGTGTGTGTCGGGGGGTGGGGTGGTAGGGTTAGGAGCAAACCCACACCCTCCTTCTCTTGGGCTATTACAGCTCTCCTTGCTCACATTACCCCTCCCTCCTCCAACCATCGCACTCTGAAAGCCTGGGCACCTGCCAGGTCCCGCAATCATTATCCTAATGAGCACTGACAGCCTAAAGTCAGTCTGGCTACAATAAACATTATTCACCAGAGCACAATACATGTTAGAAGAAAATGTTTGTGTTAAGACCTGATCTAGGAATCAATGAACCTTTCCACAAGATTAAACAATTTAATTGTGGCCTGCCATTTGTGTCTGAGTAATGTCTGACTTTCTGATCCTGACAGATACACAGTTTCTGGGTTTTATTTGGTCTGTTATAAAAATAAAAAAGAATACCAGATCTATTCTTTAAAAAAATACATCTATACTTAACCTGAGATCAACAGATTGCTTGGAGAAAAAAAATCCAAGTTACTTCATTAAGCAGCTTAGATTAAAAAATAAATATGACAAGTCTAGACACTGGTAGCAGCCAGTGCATGGATGATGAGAGAGTTCAGCCGAGTCTCCATAAACATCTTGGAAGTTGAGGTAAGGATTTTGAGGTGATGGGCCATTCATGGTGTATGAATAAAAATGCCAGGGACTGACTCACAAGATGCCAGCTGCTAGATGCTAAATGAATATAAGAGGTGATCACGGAAATGTAATATGTAGTTTTGGGGAAATTGAGTTTAATAGCTCACCAAAATCCAAATCCGATCACATTTAAATCTGATGTCTCTCTTCTCAGCAACGACAAAGCAATAATGGAAATTTCACATAGGAATTTTCATTAGCAAGACACCTGTAAGCTTGAACTCTAGCAGCAACTTGACCTGAAGACATGGTGCACTTCCTTGCATGACATCACCCATTCGGCAGGAAGTATTGTGTGACTGTGTGTGCATGTGAGGGTGTGTGCCACCATGGCAACTGTCACCGTGGGAACAATACCACCTGTCGCTCAGGGTGGCCAGACAATAGAGGGCAGATGGGGAGCAAAGGGTGGAGTAAGTAAGGAAACGCAGACCTAAGCAGGGGCATCAAACAAATTCTTTAGGTGCTCTTGAAGCCAGGAGCCTTTGGTATTATTGTTTATAAGAGATTGTGTTAGCATTACGGGATATGACCATTTGTGTTTGTCATTTTTATATTTTTTGTTTTATTGTCAATTTCCAAGTAGATATGTTCAGTAATTAGACAAAAGTCCCTTTAAATTTTTAATAGTTGGCAAACAATCAATTTTTTAATTCAAGATTTATTTAATAATCTCTAGAGTAAGATCGATTGATGATTTGAGGTTAATGTGAAAAAGAGGTCGCCATGAAATTGCTTGTATTTCCTGACAGTAGTTTTTTAAGCTTTTCGAATAAGCCAAGGCAAAAAACAAATTCAATTTTACACAAATTGCTACACATGTGCTGAGCTACTTGAAATAAAAGCAGGTAATTTAGAACACTTGATTATTTTTCTGTTCCTAATATAATACCCTCTCCTTAAATTCTTTACATAATCTCTATTAGGGGTTGGTGCTATTAAAATAAGTGTTTTAAAAACACTCTGATAACATTTGTTACTGTTTGAAAAAAATAGCAGTCACAAATACACTGCATAATTACATTTTATGGAATATCAACTGATCTGTATAACGCAGACTGTGCAGACCTGTGCAGACCTGTGCAGTGTGGTCTGAAATATCTGAGACATAGTGAAAGTTACTAACCAGTTTCGCATCAACCACACAAAAAAAAGTTTTTCTAAATCATGTGACTTTTTAAAATGTAAAACAGTTAATACGGGTTAATCCTTTAGTATTACTGTTGAAATATTAACTCAAAAAGAATTAATAAGATGACTCAGGTAGCAGCGTAAACAACACTGTGTCAGTCAGAAAAGAAAATAAGCACAATTACAAGACATTTTTGGAAAAGCGAGGACTTCTTGACCAGTGCTTAAGACATAAGAATGGTTTTCTCTTCTGTTTTTCTCGTGTCCTCCTATCTGCATCAGCGAGCCCTCTTTTCTTTTCAGGATGCAGGATGTAAGGAAAAATACAGGTGTGAATTAGCGAGTTAAAAGATTTACCAATTTTTGTTTATGAAATACCATTAATCGTCATTAATGTTATTTAAATTGTGCATGACATTGTCAGACACAATTTACCTATTTTATTGCTGAAATTGAAAGTTAAAAAGAAAGTGGTTTTCTTTAAAAGATATTTAGACAGGCTAACATTTTGACTTACTTGCCATAGTGAATAAAGTTGATACATAGTACGGGAACAAAAACACACACAAAAAATCCCTTGTAAAACAAACACAACAGTAGGCATTGAAGGCTAAGTACCTCTTTGGCTTAAAAAAAATTAACCCTTTTGGAATAAATGACTTCTGGCATATATTTTGCATAACTGCCTACCAGTCACTTTCTTTTTTTATCTCCCGTTTTTTTAAACCAGCGTTTCAATCAAAGTTCTCTTTTGCACCCCATGCACTGCAGCCTACTTTCTGCTGGGACTAGACTATACCATAACCCTCATAATAAATAAATAACTTTGCATTCTGTATGCACTCTTTGATATGATACAGCTTTGCCCAGTCCCTGAGGCAATGAAGAAACCTCAAACCAAAACATTTCCACCACCATGCTTCACAGCTGGGATGAGGTTCTTTTGAAAAGATGTTTTTGGGGCCTATGCCAAAATCGTCTGCAGTAACTCTATTTCTGGTTTGCCAGTTAAACACATTGTTCCACAACTTCTAGATACATACATATTGACTTATTTGCAGATTCTATGATGACATTTTAAGATTTTGTTGCATTTGTGACTTATCTGTTTTCTATATGTAATTTATGAAATTTAAATACATAAAAAATGTAATATGAAACGAACTACAATATACATTATATGTGTCATTTAATCTTAATCTTTATACAGTGGCCAGGTGTTTGGTTTTATGGTGTAATGTGCTTTCATGAGATGTACTGTTTTTTTTCCAGCCACTGTAGACTGTGCCAAAGTGCCTTTGTCTTGTAAAAGTAGTATTTACAAGACAAAGGCAAACTAAATTTTACTGCTTATCCTTAAATTCAACGAAGTCTCATAATGTATGTAAAAAAAACCAAAACCAAAACAGTCAGCTGTTAAGTAAAGTAGGATCATTTACTCTATAAAGGAACTGGGTTATTGTTTGTTTTAATATCGTACAATTTTTTCTGTCACATGCAGTCACCAAACCGATTCAGTATCATGAAGGGCCTTTCCCCATTGGTGAGGCCATACTCCTCAGTTCCAATTGCTAATATGATTACCCCTTGAAAAGAAATAGTCTGCATGACAGAACAGGTTTTTTTTGGTTCTTTTTCCCACTACAAACATGCATTCAAGTATAAATCTAAGCTATCCCTGCCACACATGCCATGCCGCAATTGGAAGTATGGGAGTGAAGGCTGAATAGAATGGGTGAATGTGGGAATTGGAGGTTTTCTACCGTGTAAGGGCCGCCATCTGCTCTTTATCCATGCTGGCACTAAGCACCAGTCCAGCCCTTGGCACCAGCATAGACACACACACGCATTCACTCCATGCATAATATAATTGTAACTTTGCTCAGAAAGGCGAACAGAGCCGCGCTCAGCGCACCGCAAACAAACTCGAAAAAAGACAAACAGTGCATTTTAACAAACAAATATTATGCTAATTTAAACATATTAAATTTGATTCAGGGGAGCGTATTTGCACATTAAGTGCTTTCTAGATCTTTTCTGGCTTTTGTAATAAATGAACAAAAGTAAGTGTTTATTTGTGGATTTTCTTGTGTGTGTGTGTGTGTGTGTGTGTGTGTGTGTGTGTGTGTGTGTGCATTTGTGTGTGTGTGTGTTAGGTTTGCTTCTGCAGCATGAGAGTGCATTCACAATTATTAAAAACAAAGAAAAACATCTCACAGTTTGAGAAGTTGGGGGTTCTAAGTGCATACGTGTCAGTGTGTTGGTGCGTTTGCTGGTCTAACACAATGCAGAACAAAACCTAAAGCGATCGGCTTTTGTTTTTTGAAGGAGTGGATGGAGGAGATTGTGTGACAAGAGTGTTTTTTTCCCCCCTTTTGGGTTACTTGGCTCACTTGTGGTTTTAGTGCATGAGTGCATGTGTGTGTTTGGTGATGATGTTGGCTCCCAAAACAAAACCTGCAGCTGTTTTTACAGGCTCACACACAGCCATTCATCAGTTGTCACTTTAGTTCACCCCTCCTTTTCTTTAGCCATTTCTTTACACCTTTAAATAAATACGAGGGAACGATTTTTTTTTGTACATAAACAATACAGCAGTGATGCCTGACGATTAAATGCATTAGAAATTTTGCACAATGGCAAACAAGTGTTCCACAGCCACAAGGTCTACTTTGTTACTGTACGTATGGTAGAGTGTAAACAAGGGAAAAGAGTGATCTTGCAAAAGCTCCATGGTGACAGTAAGTGTTGGCATAGCAATGAAGCACAGCTTTCTGAGGTTTACAACTGGTACAACATCTGTGACCAATCAGAGTGGCTAAAACTTCCATTTGTGTTTTGCATTTTGGTTTACGGTACATGATGGCAGTACCATAATCTGAAAAATGGTAACATTATCTGATAATAGTAACAACCTGTACAAGGCATCGAAAACTGTGATTGGAAGTGACCTATCACAAGAAGGCCATGCTGTCCCAGACGCACTACTATTCTTTAAGTATAGCTACCTGCAAAAGCATGTGTTCCCTACACGACTTGGTAGTAAAAAATAAATCAGTTCTGGTAACTGCACTGGGCATTTTGCTGCTTAGATCCACAAAAGCAACTTACTATTACATGCTTTTGCTACATGTTATTTATTGTTTGGCCTGTTCGTGCTGCTAAAAGTGAAAATGATGGAAAATGTTACAAATGGGAGATTTTACCTCATTGCTAGATGACTTTATAATAGGTTATGTATAATTCAGCTGTTGTGTATATAATCGGGATGTGATAGGACTCTTTCATTAGGTGACAGTAAGTTTATAAAGTCTAAAAACAGCTAATTGTAGCCTATTGCTAGGTGGTTGCCAGAAAGTCTGCTGCTTAATGTATTGTAGATTACTTGAAGATCAAACAAATGAATTATTTTATTTATATTATAAACAAATGTGTATGTGTAAAACATTGAATTTTATATACAAAATACATCACAACATATCCCTACAAGCCATGAATGCATGTCCCGAAACCAAACAAAACACAGAATCATTACACAGTCATCGACTGACTGACCTTCAACACATGGTGGCACGTCACGGTCCTTGTTAGTCACTGTCTTATGTGAGTGAGAAAATGCTTGTGCGTCTGTTTATATGTGTACATGGATTTGTGTGTTTGCATGTTAGAAGTCAATCCTTCCAAACAGGACTGCCATTAACCCTTGTAGCTATTGAAAGACCACCCAGATGTTTGGCTGTGTGTGTGTGTGTGTGTGTGTGTGTGTGTGTGTGTGTGTGTGTGTGTGTGTGTGTGTGTGTGTGTGGCCTGCAGACTGGCATTGTGCTCTTTGTTATCTATCCACTCCTCTGTCCAATTATGGTAAGATGACAATCCTGTCAGGGAGGAAAAACAGAACTTCATTATATCCCTAAGCTAACTTACAGCTGATAGAAATATTTACAGAAAATAAATCTTATCAGAATAAAATATGATTAAGATGACATTCAGCTAGGTTATTAGTGCAGGAGCTACCTTTGTTTGTCTTAACCAGGTCATGTCTGTGGGCCCCACAGGGGCCCCACATGCCCTCTGACTGGCATGAAATGAAGCAATTGTTTCAAATGGCTCAACAACTAGCTCTTCTTTCTGTTTATATAGTGCGAGTGCACCCTCAGTCATAAATGGCAGTAACAAATGATTATTGCCATTAGATAGAAATTATTGAATCTTATGGTCCACACCTCAGACCCTCCTTTCATACTCTACCCTGATGAGTGCTTCCCTGCACTACATACCTGTTTCAAACTGATGCAGTTTACATGCAAACTATTAAATCAGCAGTTTGCATTTGTTTTCATATGACAGACCAGTAGATGAATTAAAAACAAACTATGTATTGAAAGTTAAGCTTTTCCAAACTTCAAATAAAAAATCAGTCATTTTTTCCAAAAAAGACAATAACACCTGAAACAGGCAAGAAGGGTATCTTCTCAAATACGGGAAAGGAGAATAATTCTTCATCACTTTCTCAACATTCACCTTGATTTTTGGCTTTAGCCTAACAGTAACCAGAGCTCTATGTGACTCCTGCAGCTGCTGAAACACACAAAGAGTCCATTCTTTGTTACTTTATATTGAACACACTGGTCCTCTGCATGGGATATGTTCAAAGATGGAAAGAGAAAGAGTATTACAGGACAGTTTCAAAGGGCAACTCTCACTACTGGGCCTCAAAACCAATCCACTCAGCCACACACACATACACACACACCCCCCTCACACACCTGTGCAAACTATCTGTCGTACTTCCTCTCCCCAAGATACACACACACACACACGTTTCCTGTGGGCTCATACACTACCCTGTCTGTTCTCCAGGGCGTTAGCTGCTGGGCACTTGGTCAATGTGACCCAAGTGCAATGCTTTAGCGCTTTGAGACTGGCAGGCACACAGCAGACACACACACACACACACAGAAACATATTAATATTAGTACATGTTTATTCACATTGAATACCAACAGAAAATATTACTACATTAACATATTTTGATTGATGGCTAAAAATTACACTCCCTGTGAGGTTAACGTGCTGATTTTCCATTTTAATTTAGAGATGTTTGTAATATGCTGGAGTAGCACCAAAGTTTTACATTAGTTTAAAGCAGCAACAAATGCTTGTTTTATATCAGTTATTAAATATATCAAATGTAAAATATAATAATGCTGTACTGCTTTACGAAGCATCATCACTTGATTCAACATACATACATACATACCTACAGAAGGCAGGGAGAGGGGACTCTTTCATTTAAATCGTGGGTGTGCTACGTGCAAAGAACCGGGACTGACATAAAAGGCTGAAAGTAGTCGCTACAAACAGCAGACGTGGCCGTACAGTATGATGTAAATTATTGTCTTGGCTTTTTAGTCATTTCCAACTTAATTTTGATGTTTACCCTTTAAAACCTTTATGATTAATATAAATATGAGAATTAATGTCTTTGACCTCCAGCAAAATGTTCAAAGTTGTGCCTTTTTCTCATCCATATAAACATGTAGCTTTTACCAAAATCATATTTATTAGTAATTTTGTAATAATTAAGCTATTCAGGTTTATGATTTTTAAATAGTGCAATGTTTACAAATAACAGAAAAGATATGTGTACCAACCAACGTAGATAGAAACAAAACTAGTAATGAGCTAAAGACGCCCATTCTCTGTTTTACTGTAAAAAAAAATACTTTGGATTATTTGTAATCTTCTCATATACAATGCATGTCTTAAGATAAAGACACAGAGCCAAAACAATCAAAAACACAAAAATAAGAAACACCTTGTTAGATTTAGTATTGTATCAACGCAGCTGAGCACTTAGTAAGTAAAGGAAAGAGCTGTGTGATCACACGCACACGTATGCACACACCACACACTACCTCTGTTTACAAACCCCTAAGTAAACATATGAAGAAACTACAAGCCTTGAAAAAAATCAAATAAAACCCTTGTGTTGTGGACGACACCTCACTCAACATTCAACCAATTGACATGGCACACCATTAACAAACACACGTGCACAAGGTGACCGAAAATAAACCAACATCTCTGGGTTTTCTTAATTCGATTTGGATTTTAAAAGATTTGTAGCAGCAGAATTTTAACACTGCTTCCTGTGGCGGAAAAAAGGTTCATTATTTGATCATATGGCAAACTGTACTTTTATTTAAATTATACTATTTATTTTAGAAAAAAACTGAATCAAAAATGTATTTGCTGATTGATAAGATTCTTTTAACTCTTTGATAAATAAAGTCATTTCCTCAAACAAACTAAAGATAAAAACTCATGAGAGCATACAAAAATCAGTTGTGCCATGAATCTACAGCTACAGCAACAGGAAAGTTTTAATTATCTGCTCTACAGTTGTGAGCTGAGAGTGAGTTAAAGCGTTAACAATTGGAACACCTTCTATGAGATCGGTGTGCACATCTGATTGTATGTTTTCATGCACGGCTAAATTCCTGGATGCTAAATATTAGGATTGCCTGGGTTGGTGCAAATTCTTACCAGTTCTTTCATTTTTGTCTCTTCTGCTTGTCTTCTTTCTTTTAAACATGAAAAGATTCAAACACATAAAAGCTAAAGATAAACTGATTATAACTGGTTTCTGTAAGCACAGCTGAGAAAAATAAAGAAGTAAATCATCGTGTTGTTTCATGGGTCATTTCATAGTTGCATTGAAAAAGTTTGCTTAACTCTAGTGCCCAAAATCTGCACTGAGTGACCCACATGCAGTCATCTCATAGTATTTAACAACTGGCGTTTTTACTTCTTATTGACAAAGACACTTTTTCCTCATGACCTGGCCTCTGACCTCTTCCCTCAGTATCACCTGCCATAAATGTCCGGCATTTGAACAACGCATTCTTAGTCGGGTGAGGTAACAATCTATATCAGTGGGCCCAGAGAGCTGGAGCCGACCCCCTCTCTGCTTTATGGCATTCATTTAAGATGGCAGAGTAATGGGTATGACTTTGTGTTTGTGTGCGTGAGTGTGATAATGGTGTCTTCGTGCCATGTGTGTGTGAGCGAGCTGATTTAAGGCTGGTGGTAATGAGTGTGGTGGAATCCAGCTGGCTCCACAGCTAGCTAACCATCAACTAATGAGTCTGTGAGGCAGACAGGAGGTCTGTAATATGCTCTGTTTGAAAAAGAAACATCACTCATGGAGTAGTATATTGGTAAAAGCGAGTTTCTGTGGGCAGTTTTGTCTGTTTTATTGGTGCTGAATGGAAGGCCTTTTCCAGTAAGATTTAAGGCAGTTTGAATCATAACCAACATGCCCTTTAAATAAGGAGAAGGTACCCAAAATGCACAAACTCAACACCTCCCTGATAGGAAGGAAGAGTAGTTGTAAATTTGTTACACACTTAACAGGGGGCATTTGCTGGGGAGAGGAAACCAGCTGGAGCTCAGAACAGGAAAGAGGAGGTCGTGTCTTTGGTGACAGACGACACTGTGTATGTGAAAGTGAGAGAGTTAATCACGCTGTCATTTTGTACATAAGAAGCCTCTTACGGTACATTAAAAACATAAACTGTAACTATATTGTGCTTAATTCAGATTTTTTAAATTTCTTTTTCCTCATGCTTAAATTAAAATTGCAACACACACAAGCTTTATTGCATCAGTAAGCATCCACCACACATGACACTTGACTCACACGGGCAAAACAAGTAGTGGAAGTACAGCAGCTTGAATCTGCTGTTTAGGGAGGTAGAAAGGGTAAAGTTATTTAGACTAGTTGACCGTTCCAAAAGACAGAAAACGTTTAAAACTGAGGACACTGTAAACCAAAGAAGCTAAACACTGGACAAACAACTATTTCCCGTGTATTTTAGGAGCCACACAAAAACATATTCAACGTGCTCCTCGTCAGTCAAAGCGTGGTTTCAGTGTTGCTGATATACGCAGCACTTTGTGCTGTGTGTAACATTGCAAACACACAAAGATTAGTTTGTAGAGTTGGGCTAACTTTACCGATGCTAGCAACAGTATCCATGGCATCTTCTTTGCTAGCGTCCATTCCCTGCTGTAGAACATACTTACGCGTTGTGTCGGTTGCTTGGTTATGTTCCAGTTCATTATAACAATGCCAGCATTCATTTTTTTACATCGAAGTACTGTAGAATAGCTCTGCTTTGCATGGGTGTCATCTGTTTACTTTCCCCTCTGCTCATTTACAGCTTCCTTTCACAGACAGAGCAAAAGAGAGAGAGAGAGAGAGAAGGGTCCAGTCATCAGGTAGCGGCCAGTGGCACTGTATGCTAATGGAATGACAACAATATAGGTTCTTATATAGCGCTTTGCTATTATCCTTGAGGACTCAAAGCACTTTATCCAACTTCCCTCATTCACCTATTCATACAAGCTTTTTATCTGACATTTATGCTCTATAACTATACATCCTAACAGTGAGGGTTTGTCTAAAACTAAAGAAAATTAGCTTTGGAAAAGTAACCATCACGTGTGGAAAAATGAGGTCAGCTGACTACCTGAATAAACTGAATGTCCAGGTGTTTCTATCAATAATGTTTTTTCCCCCACCGTGATGACATGGACATATTCCAAGATGCCAATGCCAGGATTAACTGAGCTCAGATTGTGAAGAGTGGTTCACGGAGCGTGAGACATAGATTTCACACATGGATTGGCCACCACAGAGTCCACACACTGGTCCAGACCTCTACCTCATTGACAGTCGTTGGCATGTAAAGCACAAGACTTGAACGGTGCAACTCATCAGCAAAACTAGGAGATCAAAACTTCCCCCAAAAAGTAATCCCGTTACTTAACTCATTACTTATTTTCAAAAGTAATTAGTTACTTAGGTACTTTAGGTTACTTTTAAAAAAAAACATGATTTACAACCTGAATAGGTAATAAAGCATTAGATCTTTCAGCCCAATTTTACTTTTTCTGCATAATCGATCACACAAAATGTAATCAAATGAAAAAGCCTCTTTTTAAAACTTAAATTATATGCAACATTCTCTGACTGGAAGAAATTTGTTTAACACTTAAACCTATTTTCTGCATATTCCACCATATAAAATAAAATATTTTTTGTGTTTACACTCACTCTTTCAAATAGATGCAAGTAAAACACAAGGCAAGGCAAGGCAAGTTTATTTATATAGCACATTTCAACAGCAAGGTGATTCAAAGTGCTTTACAGCAACACAGCAGAAAATAATTAAAATCAAAGACTCAGCGGCCCTGTTGCTCTATTTTCACCTGTTTAGCAGGAGTGGGGCAGGCGGAGGTTTGCCCTGGTGCAGGTGTGCCGCAGCGGGCATGTCAGTGGAAGGATCCGGGAGTTTCTCTGTGAATTTCACATTCCCGTGGCAGCGTACTCGGTGCTTGCTCAGAAGTTTAGGGGTTTTTTGCTGTAAAAAGAAGTTTTCTTCCCACGCAGTAAACAGCGGATGCTAATGTTTTTGTCACTTTTTATGGAATCAAGTTGTTGTGACACTGCAACTTATTAATATAATATAATATAATATAATATAATATAATATAATATAATATAATATAATATAATATCACAACAAATGCACACTATCGTACACTCATTTATTTATTTCATTTATATATTTCAAGTGGCATCCACAAGTGCATATATTAATGTCTAAAACATCTATTTAAATTTCAATATCCAAAGAAATGGGAGAAAAAATGGGATAGCCTTCTGTTTTGGTACTTACATTTTAATTAATCAAACACTGCCACTGCTTTTGCTGCTGTTGCTGCTGACGGACACTTTTTGGTTCAGTGTGAGTCTGTGACATTAGAGCCACAGAATTTCATCTTACGAGGTTTCCATTCAGAGAGACAAAATATCCACAGAATCAACCATATCTGCAATATCTTAGCAATAACGCTTCAAGCAAATTAACAGCAGCTGTACTTACACTGGTGTCACATGATACCTACAAAGATTATTGAAAAGTATAGAAGCATTCAGCATAAGGGGTTAGAAAACATTATATTTTGCTGCATTTTAAGTTGCTGAATGAAAGCTCAGATTTGTTTTGTTAACCTTTGCTGGGTCATCTTACCTTTAGGAGACATTGGATATGAATCAGGGTTTGGTTTACATTGAGGAGCAGATGGTATGCACCGCGTTTGGAAGAAGCCTTTAAACATGTAACCCTATACAGCAAAAATCACATACACAGCGATACCGGGATAGTGTTTCAAAATATCTGTTGAACTTTGAAATATCAGCACTCGCCTGTTTAAAATAGTCACGCATTATTGTCCAAGAACAGTGATTTTCACTCCAGCAACACGACCTGATGCCTGCCAGGTGCTTTGGGTATGAAACATCTGTGGGACAGACTGTTCCAGATTAACAGCTATGAGATGAAAGCTGCTAATGCTGTCTTTGTAATTCTTCAAAACTACTCAATTCTCAGTCAAATATGATGTTCAGATTGATTATTTTGTGGCAAATCATGTTTTCTCTGTCTTAAATTGTAACAAAAATCACAGCAGTTTTTTTAATGCCTTCCTTCCTACAACAGATATTAATTTAAAGGAAACGAGACCTTTAGCTCTATGAGTTTGATCCTGTTGTTCCTCCAAATTATAGTTTTTTAAGCTATCGTTTCTTCTTTAGGGATTAGAGCAGTTAAAAGTTACACTGTAAGGTTTGGCCCCTTTCACATTACACCCTGACAGCGCTTTGCTTTTTTTCTGTCTCACAATCCACCCAACCCCCACTGACTTTTTTCCTTTCTTCAAGCGTGTGTATGTGTGTGTGAGCGTGTGTGTGCGTGTGTGCGTGTGTGTTTGTAAAGTGTGCGTATTCTCCCTCCACAGCACAAAGCTGCGATTGGCTGGCGAGATTTGTTGGAGGGAAAAAAAATGGGTGAGTAGCAGGGAGAGTGGAGCAGCAAGATAGTGCTGACTCAGGCACTTGGCCCCATTGTTCTCTTCGTCTCGTAACCCTACACCTCTCTGCCTCCAGCCAGACACCCCATTGGCCAACCACAAGTGCTGGAGCCAAGGGGACTGCGGTGTTAAACAGTACCAAAAAAAATCTTATCTCTTCCTCCATTAGTACCACAATGAGAGAATTCAGCAGCCAACATCACAGCGGACACAGGGCCATTCAGGTTACAATATCTCTGCTGCATCTCGACGAGTTGGAGAGAGGTATTTTGGTGATAATCAAGGCAGTTTATGTAAGAGGTTACTACCTGTTTGTTGTATGCTGCTTTGAGAGAACGGGAAGACTTTGCAACCACTGCTTAAATAGGTTGAAAATGCCGGTCTGTCGCTCTGGTTTTTTGTATAAGAGCTCTCTGAGACTTTGCAGGTGACTTTGTTGTGATATAATGACAGTGTTATGCAATTTTCCAGATTGTGACTCAATAACAATAGAAAAAACTATTGATGCCTCACTACTTCGGCTATCTCACCAGTTGTGATTGTCGTTTTCTGGAGAAACTTTTTCTGCAGACTACCCTTTTAGATCTCTTTGAGTGATTCCTGTATTCAACCACAGAACAGTGGCAACATTTTAAAAACTGTAAACATAGCACACCTCCCAACTCAACAAGAAATATGATATAAGCAGAGTACATGCCTTGGGGCTTAGCGAGATTACTATGTAACAAATCAGCATTCCACGGGAGAGGAAAGTGAGAGTTTGAGCGGTTTCTGTCATAGGATCCTCAGTTAACTAGGTCATTTCGATCTTTAAGGTGATAAATAGGTTGTGCATGCCACAGACGAGCTAAGTTTAGTGAGCTGAAACCTACAAGGATGGAGCAGAAAACTAGGTTATCACGTGACTTATGTTGAACATCAGCACTAAAGTGATTTCCATGCATTACAACAGAGATGTAATTAAAAAAATACCTTTGAAAAGTGACTTCGGTGGTATTAGCTTTACAGATCAATATTATCATGTGTTATCCATTCATTTATTGGATTAATCAGTCTTTTCTGTGGTTTGAGTTTACAGAAAAACAGACAAAATAATAACACACAGAAAAGAATGGATGGGAATTGTTATCTATATCATATTTGATCTCCATCTGTCATGAAGAGTTTTAGGTCAGTGAAAATACTGTATTGTACCCTGGAGGCTGTGCATCTAAACCACGGCAGCTGTTGTTCCTCTTTCAACATCTTCAGGGGGAAGTTGTATGTATAGTAAAAGTTGTATGTATAGTAAAAGTTGTATGTATAGTATGTGTAGTACAGTTAAAGTTGTTATGTGTTAAGCCTGACCAGTAATTGTGCAGACTGTTATACAGTCATCCAAGAAACAAACTTATTAGGAAAATACAACATTTTGCTCTGAAAATAAAAAAAATGGAAAAAGTTACAAAACTTTTTCTTATTTTGCGATTTTAAATTTTGTTTGAAGTGTAATTTCATAAACTGACCACTGATTTCTTTCCCTAGTTAACAAGGAAACTACAGCACCACTATTGTGCATATCTGGGTTGTGCTTCAGGGGAAAAAGCAATGTAACTCTGCACAGTACATAATAAAATAAAAAGCATGAAGGAGTTTGTGTGTCTTTGGACGAGAACAAAGACTTCCTTTTTAGAGGACAGTAAAACACTTTTCACAAAGTCCTACTCTGTGTTCTCAAGAGACAAAGGAAAGATTCTGCTGATTTCTACATTGATATTATTTCAAATTAATAATTAGAGTAATAACTTGCTATGATTTATGTCCTCCACATTTAATGACTATTGTTTGTCTTAAGACACTAAAATGCTTCAGTAGTGCACCAGCAACATGAGACGCCTATGCTTAATTGCTATAGGCTATTTTATTGGGGAATTTATTGGGTAAATTGCATTGCCAAATGCACTTTACCAGAGAAAGGTTGTTTGGACCTTTGTTACAATAACAAACACAGGACTAAGGAATGGTTGTGGTTTAACCAACAAATGGTTAAAAGATGACAATTTTGTTTTTGGGGGGAATTTTTACAATAATAAAAGAAAACCCAACTTCACATGTGGACTTTGGGTCATTGTGTCGTCAGATATGTCCTTTCATGTTGCTCCTTAACAATAAAATTCACTGTGAGTTTCTTAGGGATTCCTTACACAGACCAGACTGTCTGTGGGGTCATTTTTAATGACACTGGACAGATTCAAAAGATCCGCATAAATGGGAAGTGTGAGTGTGGAAATACTCGAAAACACAGAAATGTCCACCTTCAGCCACTTCTCAGCATGGATGCGAATTCACACGAATATACCCAATCTTGTCTGCGTTCTTTACGTTCTCAACAGTTTCCACGCTCTCATAGTGAGGCATTGTTTCCCTACGATGCTAGACAATTAGCTGTTTTTCCCATGTGAGACAACTGATTCCCCTAAGCCTACGTTTATTAGATTCCACCCTGTTTCTATGAATATGGAGGAGGGTTGGTGCTGGAGGCACAATGCCTTGCTGCTGTCCAACACTGCGCATCAAGCATGGTCATGGATTGAAAATTCTGCCCACAGTCACTAAATGAAACAACAAGGCTCTTTCAGCTGGTGGGGCACGCGAAAGTTGGCTAGGCAATAAAAGTTTGTGTATTTGTGTGTACAAAGCTGTACTGGGAAATGTATTGCCATAAAATATGCCAACTTAGCTGAAATACTTGGCCAACTTTTGGGGTGGGTGGAGGGGACTAGCCAACTAGTATGAAACTAGAAATAGTAGATATAAAGTTCAATTTCAGGACCTTGTCTTCAGGAGTTTCTACACAAATGCATTTGAAGCCATTGATCACATTTTCATTATTCAATGGTTATTTATACTTTAAATGGTGCTTAACTGTGTGGCACTTGTATTATGCATTAGAAACAGTGCAAGCAATTACTGCTCGTTTATTTAACTAGTCATCCACATCTCTAGTCTATATCTTTCCTATCTTCTAAAAATCAAACCAAATCCAAATAACATTGCTCTATGAATGCTAGTTGTAAATAAATTAAATATTGCACATTTTAAATCAAAAAGTATTTGTGGGCACAGATTTCATCTAAACGATAGAAAGACTATGTAAAACCTTATATCCCACTTTTTTTTTTTTATTTACCGCAAGCTTCAACATTTATAACTTTCAAAAAAGATAGTCTGCTGAAATCGGATGATTGTTTTTTATACACCCAAAAGAGTAAGGGTCCTGCCTTACTTAAGTTAAAAGACATTACCACTGAAGTGTACCCAGATAATCATTAAAAATTGAAGTAAAGCCACTTTTGCTAAATGATTGAATTAATAATTTGCTAGATTTTAGATCTGTCTGAGTCATTTGTCTTCTCTACAGTCATTTTAGCTCCCTTACCCCTCCTCTTTTTCCTCCCTTCTCTTGTTGGTTTGGGTTGTACACTCAGCCTGGCCCTCTTTTTCATCTCCATGTTCCTTCAAAAGAGTCAAAGCAGGGCCTCTCTGAGGTATTAAATATCTTTATTAAACTGCCTCTTTGGGGGTTTCTACTCAGTCCCCCTGTCTCCTCCCTTTTTACTCTGTATACCCCAACTATCCCCACACACTTGGCCCCTATCGACTTCTCTTCAAAGGCTCCCGACATGCGGCTTCTGCCGGCTACCTGCTGCATTGCAAGATTATGCACAATAGCCTCCGCTGGTCCCCGCTGCGTAAAACCAGGCAAGCTCCACCACACTCGGCTGGGCCACATCTGACAGGGGTGGGGGGGCAGACGGGATCCACAGGATCAGCAAGATGAGTGAAACAGAGGTGGAGCGGGGGGATGAGGATAGTCAGGAGAGAAGGGGCAGTAGGTTTTTTGCCACCAGCTGTGTCATGGTTTAGTGACTGCTATCAAAAGATGTGCTCTGGTGTTACCAAGTTGTCCCCCACAGATGCACTTTTTAATGAATTCCCTCATGCACGTAGTGTCACTGTGTCTTCACACTCTTTGGCAGATGGTTGGTACAAATTTGTACCCCCATAGGCCGGACAGCGGTCTTCGGATAATGACTGCACTCAAGCTGTTTTCACAAATGAAAATGCCAGGAGAGTCAGGGCGGGACATTGTCCAAACTTTTCTCATATGCAGCAAACAGCGGGAGATATTTTGCATCAGCCACGGTTACACGGAAATTCTCTGTGTGGTTTTGGCAAGAAAGGTACCAATATATGTGTGTGACGTGGGATAGATGAGTCTCCTTGGTAAACTGGTGCAATGTGAAATCACCCAGACTTTCTGCAATGTTTTCACATGCATCTCTTTTGGGTAATGTCCCACAAAGTTTATTGCAGCAAATGTATGAAAGTTCTCATGATTTTCTCATGACTTTGCACATGTCTAACACCTAGGTGGTGATTGAAACAAGATCACAAAGGCAAAAAAAGATGATGTTGATGATTACTACTGAGACTTTGTAGTAAGTAACTGTTTCTAGCAAGTGGCTATTCAAGTACAGTGAACTCACTGTCATGTTCATGTCCACTTTGAGATGATTTGAGCCAATCTATTGTCCAATTTTGGTGACCCCATGCAAATTGTTTGCCATGTTGTGTATTCTGTGTGGAAACAATAACGTCTACAAGTTGTTCTTCGGTGTTAAGATTAGGTGCGGAGGAATCAGAAGGTGAGACAGAGACATAATCCAGCACTGACAGAATATCAGAGGGGTGCACTATGAAGCAAGGTAAATGTGTCAGCGAGATACGTTGAGCCTGAAGGTGGAGGGTACAGTGTGACAAAGGTAGACAGAACTAGATCACCATGGTAACTTATGCAAAACACATCTCCTGGTTGGGAGCAACTAGCAAGCAAACAGACACAGCACACGTTTATTTTTTCTTTTATCCTATGAGTGCGATATAAAGAAAGGAATATATTTTATAACCTGCAGAGATCCACAGTGTAAACTGTGAATCACATTATCACTGAAATTTTCATGCAAATAGTTGGTCATTCAGAACAAAAAATGTTTTTGTGCTTGGTCCTAATCTGCTGCTATGTTTTTTTGTTTGTTTTTTTACACTGCTGGAATTGCACTTCGTAAAACACATTAGCAAATCGATCGGTGCATTTTTAGTTATTGTGTTTTTTCCACCTGTTTTTGAGTATTGAGGAGTATGTAGTACTGATCCAGTCTAATGCATTTTAAAACCACTTTAATCTGCGCAGACACAGAGCATGGCATAACAAAGAAAGTTAATAAACACCATTGTGATATGGTACAGGTTTTAGGTTTTGTCGAGCAAGCTAACAGAAAGAAAACCAGAAAGCTATATTGAACTTCCTTCACACGAGCGAGTAAAATGAATGATCATGCTAAGATAGCAAGGCACAAAGAACGGAACAAGCCACAGGCGAAAGAAACAAAGAGGTGAAAGCAAACAAACCATACACTTTACAAAAGAAGAAACCAAAAGATATTTGCTACTGAAACGTGAAGGCGTTAGAACACGTAAACTAACTTGAATTAATTGACAAACAATAAGGTACCAGAACAAAAACAAAATAACAGGACCGTGACGACGGGTCCCTGAAGGCAAAAGGACAATCTCCTTTTGAGTCAAGCCTCAACTTTCAAACTGAATCTGAGTGTGTGAACTGGCTCATGGTGTTCATTTGTTTATAGAACTGGAAAAGATTTGCTTTAAAAACGATCAGTAAATAACGGTTAAACCTTAAATACATTTGTTACGGTTGGACACACTGTAATTAGCATGTTGAGTACACGATCCGGTTTATCCAGTTCTGCCTGTGTCGGCATCTTATCGGCACCGTTAGCAGCGTTGTTGTGTAACCTGACTAGGTAGGGGACTACATGGAAAGCACAATATTTGCACATGAAACAATTTCACAAGGTGCACCGAGTGCTCAAACAGTTGTTGTATCCGTTCTATCCAAAATAAACTTTCATATATTTTATTCCTATGCAAAAACGTGGGATCACGTTGCACCTAAGACAGGCCAAACTACGGTGATTGTGATTTTAAAGCAGTCACCTTTTTATGTTCTAACAAATCTAACATTCATTTGCTTCTCTTTCTATCAGCATCAGCTTAGTTCATTTAAAAGGTATATATGAGTCAGGATTTTAAATGAAGATTTTTTTGTTTTTTTCGAGCAAGTTTTTGGTTTAGTAATAGATAATAGATCATTTAGGTAGTATGAGCATTAATGTGACATTAGTGAAAACCCCCATTTGGCCACATAAGGGGTATATACCCACACACACATACACATACCCCATTGAAAACCTATTTAGGTGAAAATGTCCAAAATATACATTTCTCAGTGTAAATAATCATTGGAATTATTGTTTGTGTTTTTTTCCCCCCTGCTGACCAATTCTTCCAGTGTGAAGTGGCTGATGTAAACCTACACTTACAAAGTAGCCTCCCCCAACTCTGTCAGTTGCAGGGCACTCTTTGTCCACCACAATATGAGCCGGGGAAACAAAGACGCCGTTGCCGATCCTCAGGTTTTGGTAGCCGTCTGTCACTCAAACCCATTGTTGACATGTGCACGGCTCAGGGGACAATAGGACTTTGTGTGAAGAGAGAGGTGGGCCACACCCATCTCCTCCCATATCTCTTACCTCGTATGTGTCTCTCTTACAGCTCAGTGATGTTCTTTAGATTTTTTTCGCCAATATGTTATTTTGTTATTTTACGTAAATGTCTGCTTCCAGAAGCATCACCATTTAATGTTATGTAAAAAAAGACACACAAAAAACCCCACAAAGCAAAAAACCAATAGCCAAATCAAATCTTCAGAGTTTGTTTTTGTAATTCACTAGCTTAGTATAACAGTAAGATTATAACTTACTTTTTTTGGGAACTTTTCTGGATTTTTTAACTATTTTTTAATCTGAGGCTTGTGAAGGTGACTTTCAGCTGGTCAATTATTTTCAATACATTTTATGTAAACTGAAGCAGAGTACCTTGGAGATATAAAAGATCAAACGCGACTTTTGCATTGAAATAATCAATTTAAATTCTGGATCCACCATAAAACAAATGTCTTTTTCTATATCTTGGTTTGATTGTATATGTGAATGTGACTTGTACTTGCCTACATTCCATCTTTTCCTTTTTTAAATCTAATTTTTGATATTGATTTGCTTCTTTGCCTTTCTTTGGCTTTATATTGATTAATTTTTAACACACACAAACACAAGAAAATATTTCTTTCAGCTGCTATTAGTAATATTTTATCTGTTCAAAGACTGATACAAAAACCAGTTTTGCCTTGACCTAGCCTCTTGTAGTTGTCCTTTGTGTTTATTTCTTTTGCTGTGGAAAAAAGCCATGGACACAGATATATTTGTTGGTTAAAGTGAGTAAAAAAATTACTCATTGTATGTTTCTGGCTTCAACTTCTTTGTGTCTCTATGATCCTGTAACTGTTCCAGTTGGTCAGGATGAATAAAGCCAGGGCTTGTTCGAAGGCCGCAGCTAGTCTGGCTGTGTAGGCAACACAATCCTGCCCTTTGACCCTGATGACATCATATGACTGGCTCTTGTGCGTCTTTCCTGAACCCAGGAGGTCAAGATTATTCAGTGGAGTTTCAAACAAGCAAAGAGTAAGTGTCGAGGAGCGAGAGGCTTTGACAATTATATGTTTGCTCTGAGAGGCGCCACTCTCTTGTGTGGATGTGTGGTCAAAAGCATTGACTTTGTATGAGTCAGTGAGTGTCTCGGAAAAAAAAAAGAAATGCATGTTGCTAAATGTATGTGCACATGCATTTTTCAAGTCCTCGTAAAACTGCAAAACCCTAAAGATGGCTATTTGTCTTTTTTGTGGCAATGAGGCCATTTACATAATATTACTGATAACCCTGGTTAACTTGCAACTTTTTATGACAATGCGTAATTCAGCCGACTTGAAATTGCAAAATGAAGTAAAGTGACATGGCATAATTTAACCATAAACCCATCTGATAAGTTTGTTTACACTATAAGTGGCTGACTTTCTTTCTTATCTCGTCTGCTTTTCCATTTTTCCTACACATTTTTTACCTTTTATTCTTATGTATAATTTATTATTATTGTTAATATACTACAGTAATAACAATCTGTAACATTATGTAATAGGGTGATGCTTTTGTATGTAATAGTTTTGCACTTATAGTCGTATAGTTTATATTTTGTGTGAATAGAGCAGCGTTCAGTAGTGGCAAATTCCTTGTTTGTGTGCACAAATTTGACCAAGTAAAGATGACTCTGATATCTGGAAGAAACAAGCCCTGATCTTCAGTAACAGCAGCACATGTTTTACTTTCAAGCCTTAAAGGTGTGCTCGTCTGTTTAAGCTTTATTATTTATTATAACAAGTTTAAACAACAGAAGTTAAACACAAGGGCTTTAGACACAGGCAGGTGTCCAAAAAACCCAGTTTCAAAATACATGAAAAGCACGAATAAACTAATTATTGACAAAAGTAAAAAAATCACAAATTATTGGTTATTAAAATTTGTTAAAAATTTGCAAATTAATGATGATTTGCCTCATAAATCATGACACACTGCTCTCCCCTACAAAAGCTTTATAGGCTAAAATTATTGGTATCAGCAGTACTGAGCCTGTATTTAAGGGCTTGATATCAACATTTTCAGTACGAGTTAAAAATGCAGAATCAATACTGTTCCATTAAAAGCTAAACCAAATAACATGACATTACACAAATCAGGTAAATTCTTGCCTCTCCTTTGATATAAGGCACAACATTCTGCAGCTGTTTTTTTTTTTACATTTTCAGCTGACTGTATTTTTGTTGCATAAATGAAATGTATATCAGTACTGGAAATATGGCTCTCTATGGAAATTCGACTCTCTGTTGCTGTTGTTGCTGAATGCCAACTCCACTTGTGTTGTAGTAACACAGATAGAGTATATCTGTTTCCCATTCTTGTAATTTCCTTTTTTTTTTAACCTAGCTCAGATCTCCTCAAAGCTGCCATTTACATCTATTCAGCAGCCAAGGTGGAAAAATCTTTCATCACATGTATCAAGAAGTAAATGATGCAATATGTTTATTTCCTAGGCAAAACCTTTTATTTAATACCTCAAAGAAATGAGATTTTCTCCTTCCCTCCACACCTCTCTATTCTCCTCCACGCTTCTAGTTGATGTCCTTGCCATGTTTCCAACTTTATGCAAGGATGCTGATGTCTCATAAAAAGATTAACCTGCTTTCTGCTTTATAAACAATGGTTGAACTTTATTGGGTTTTTTTATCATTATATTATGATATGTTTTTGGTTTCATCGTGTTTTTGTTATTCATTGCATTTGTAGGGGAAAACAGAAAGAAAAAGGGGAAAAAGGTGCCTGTGAATTTAAAAAGGAGGATTTGTAATATTTTCCATTTTCTGCACATTTCTCCACATCTGCACAGTCTCCAAAGTGTAAAAAGAAAGAATGAACTAAAAAGTTCCCTACTTGGGGACAGAACCTTGTATTAACAAACTGACACCCTACAAAATCATTTCTGTATAATGCATTTGCACACACTTATGCAAGCTCCATTTCTGGCCAGAGGCACACTCTGAGTTACTTCTCCTGGCCTCTTGGGTCAAGGGGAGCATGAGGTCAAAGGTCAGGAGAGATAGAATGAAGCCCAAGAACAGAAAAGAAGGTGGGAGGTTGTAGAAGGAGGAGTGCGGTACATCGGTGGGGGTGGAGGATGAACAAACAATAGAGGGAGATTTGGCGGGAAAAAGCTGACACAGACCTGGAGAGTCACCTCTTTCAGACGGGTGGTGAGTCATAGTCTGGTTCTTCATCAGCGTCATCCAAACTCACACCCGCGTGCTCTTGCACATGTGGGGGTTAAGATGTGACGGCATGCGCTCACACACAACCAGATACATATGCACGGATACACCTCCCAGATACACACCCCCAATACACACACACACACACACACACACACCTTACAAACTCACACTAAACGGCCAAACAATAGTCACACCCCTTGCAGATGCCCCCTCCCCTCCCCTTTGAACACACATTCTGAGATGATGTCATCTCTGTTTGGTGGCATTGCTGCATGGCTCAATGCTGCGTTTGCATGTAAAGTTGAGTCATGAGGGCAAGGTTCAAATTTTTTGTGTGATTTCACTTATCACAACTTTTTCAATGAAATAACACAGAGAAGAAGAGGAAGGGGTGGGAAACTGGGAGTAAATTTGAAGCATGTCCTTGATTTGTTCAGGAATGGGTGTGTCTGTGTGTGTGCGTGCGTGTGTGTGTGTGATGTGGGACCGTAAATCTGTCTGAATCTAAATCATATTAAATGCGAATATTGGTTTTGTAATAATGTTCACTGCGGTTAGATTATGGTTAGCATGAATGTCAGAGTTGGGCAAGAAGTCTTGTAATGCTTTATATTTCCGTTCAGGTGTTTTTGCGAGGTACAAAACAACAACTTTTGTACCCCTGCCATTCACACATTTGCACCAAGTCTTTAATGGCACGCATGCCCTATACTTGTCACCCTAACTTCAAGAAGGATGATCCCTGTTTGTCCTTGTTTTGCAAAAAAGCACATGGAACTAATAACAACTTTCCTCACTGGTCTTTAAAAAGTGTGAAATTTTTTATAATCAGATGCATGCTAGCTGGTTTGGCAAATTCATGTGCATTTAGAGTCCGTGTACTTCCTCAAAATGAGCAATCCATATAAACACATCGCCATCACCTCCACTTCAGTGAAATGATTAGCGCCTGGGGCCAAATTAAACATCCCCTGGATTCCAGCCTTGGAAATGAACTCATACTTAAACCCATGACATGGCCTAGTAGACATGAAAGCCCTCATAGAGAGGGTTGCTCCAAAGGAGG
Organism: Hemichromis elongatus; assembly: GCA_015108515.1. Lineage (NCBI taxonomy): Eukaryota > Metazoa > Chordata > Actinopteri > Cichliformes > Cichlidae > Hemichromis > Hemichromis elongatus. The sequence goes on from VUQR01012002.1 coordinate 38,563, forward strand.
GGGCAAAAGCAGAGTGGCACCAGGCCCGTGTGGATGTGGCAGGAGGGTATGTTGTACCTGAAACTGTGTGAGCCCGACCAGGCAGTGGAGCAGCAGCCGAGGGTTCCCTATTAGTGCAAGTCAATGCAGGCACTCATGGAGGCTGCACACACAGACACACACGGGGGGGAGGCAGGAGACGTGGAAAGACGGGGTGCATATTTCACACTTTGGTATGGTTGTGAGCAATGTCTGTATCTGTGTAAGAGTTTGGAGGGTTTTTTTCTCAGTTCAGTTCAATTTTATTTATATCACCACAAAAACTGCCTCAGGGCATTTTTATATTTAAGGTTATAGACCCCACAATTGTACAAAAAAGTCCTCATACAATCAGATGACCCTCTATGAGCAAGCACATGGTGACAGTGGGGAGGAAAATCTCCCTTTTAACAGGGAAAAACCTCCAGCACAACCAGGGTCAGGAAGGGGCAACCATCTGCCGTTGGGGGGAGGGAAGTAAGACGGTGATTTCATCACCAAGAGATCCCAGGCCTAACCAAAAAAAAAAAAGTTGGGATTAGATATCCATGTTGCCTTAGAAACTCCTCACAATTCCTCAGGAAGTGCTGGAGAATTTGGGGGAAGGATGTCCGAGGTACCTTAGTCTACTATCATTTTAGCCCAGATAAGGAGAATGGATGGGTTGTCAGCTGTCATTGCTGCACAGAGAACCACCCCTTGTGCTAGTCAGTTCTTCATAAACATCAGAGGAACACATCAGTACAAAATACATAATTCCCATGGAAAAAAATGACTACACAACAGTGGAAGTAGTGAACAAAAAATGGAGAAGTTATTTTAGCAATGGATATTTTAAATTTATTGACAGATACCAACAAAAAAGTGAAAAATGATTTTTCCAAAGTAGATATAATTCAATGTATTGTTTCAATGATAATCAATTTCTAATTAAATAAATGACATTTCAGTAGAAAAAAAATCCAGTTACTGCTGAATCAGTGCAGAGGCATCAGGAATATGCTTTTCTTCAGAGATGCTGTGGTTTGCAAATACCAAATACCAATAAATGATGTCAATGGGTTTTGCGCCACGTTTCAGGAACCTCAGAAATCAGCTGTGACATCACTCTTGTGTTAGTGTATTCCAAAAAAATTGGGGAAAAACATCATTTGTTTTGCATCTTAGCAATGTAGAGCCATTTGGGTATCACTAGCAATATAGCATATCACTTGTTTTTATTTGCACCTGAAAACAGCCCTGCAGCACTCTCATGGACAAAGCCCGGTCTGTGCTATGGGTATGGTTTATTAGTGAGTCACAAATACACAACAGTGGCAGTACATATGAAAAAGGTTTACAGTCTTGCTGGTGTTCACTCCCACCATGTTGGATTGTTAACTCGGTGTTTGCTCTGAATCTGCGAGTGGAATCTGGGTCACAGTCCGATTCATTCAGGAAAGTCTGAAATTCTGACGGATCGGCAGATTCCAAAGCAGCTTTAAGAAGCAAAATGGTTTAGGGTTGTTTTTTTGGTTAAAACAAAATCTTTTTTGAAATTACTGTAATGATAATAAACTCATGGGTAATCTTGGAAAAAGAAGCATGTCAAGATTCATTTACGTAGCCTGTCCTCTCCTCCATAGGCTGTTAGTGTTACCTTGTTGCTCCTGTTTCCTGCAGAGACAGATTGGGAGTTTTCTCAGAAACTCACAATGATTCGAGTAATAGAAATGATAGTAACTTTGTAACAAATGTCATCTCATCTTTGAACAACTCAGAGTGTGTTTTCACAGTTTCCACAGGAAATGAATGTAGTGGGCAGTGTGAGGTGTCCAAAATACAAACAAACGAAAAACAAAACAAAACAAAAAAAGACACTGATAAGCATATTGTACGTTTGTGGACATGGACAAGAAAATTGTTGTCCATCTCTTTTTCCCATCTGTTTTTTTTTTTTAACTGTAAAAAGTTGTTTGTGAATTTCAGATAAGAAAGGTCACATGTCTGTTGAACTTGATCAAAAAACTTTTGAGGTAACATTTTGTCAGATCATAATTATGGGCATCAGGTTATGTGGATCCCCCCCCCGTCATTATCTCACGCACTGGCTGCCCTGGGGGCTAATTTTACTCTTACCTTTGTTTTTGGTTTGAAACGCGCTCATTCCTCGTGTCACACGCAGACGTGCACTCATGCACGACCCATGTGGGAGCATGCCATGCAGCTGCAGCTGTGACAAAATACGAGGAAGCGTTTGACCTTTAGCGCACTGCCGGGAAAGCGCACAGATATATGAAACTGCAGCCCCTTCAGTAATCTGCATCTGGTGAGCACACACACACACACACACACCCACGCATGCACGCAAGTACCGGTAATTTTAGATGTATCCATGGCAACACATGTTACAAACGTTGGTCAATTGTTTGATTGTTTGTTTTAACCTAGGTAGGGACAATAGGTGGAAAGGGTAGAGGAATGAGCGACTATTGCTGAACCAATGTCAAGTTTTTGCACAGCCTACCTGAAGCAGACTTAGGTTGGAGGGATATACTCCCTAGGCACATGCCAACAAGGAGCGATGTGATTTCTCTTTCTTTCTGTACGTGTGTGTGCGTGTGTGTGTTAGTGTGTTAGGAGAGAGGGAAGGAGAGCTGGATGGAGAGAAAACCATTTAGCATTTGGGGAATGCCACCTGGGAATGGACCTCTATTGCCCCCTCCTGGTATGTGAAACACTTGAACACTTACTATAAATTGCCTGGTTTCCTGCAACAATATAAATAAATAAACTTCACATCTGATAAGGCTTTTACCAACAAAAACTCATTTCCTAAGGTCATAAGTAATATTTACAGAGTTAACTTAATTTTATGATTCTTACTGCTGTGTAAAGGGAAAGTGAGGGCAGGCAGCAGTCTCCATAGGAACTTGAAGACTGATCTTATGAAATATAGGACACAGTACTAGTGTCTTTGAGCACCATGTGTAAATTAATATCCCTTGAGTGAAGACAGTGAGCAAAAACTACCTGTTAGATTAAACAAAATGTAAAGCATTATTCTCCAAACACATGCCCTTTTAACAATTAGGCCCCCTGGAAGTGTTTTTAAAACGTTCTTATTCACAAGATTAAAACCAACAGTGTTCCTTGAAAAGGCAAAAAACAAAAACAAAAAAACCCCCACACACGCACACACAGTGACCCTGGTCCCCCTGCTTACCTACAAAGCAGTCAAACTCAGGTTAAAACTCCCAGGCCTATTATTCTAACAGTGCCGCTCGCTTCTCTCTAATAGTCCTTGATGCTCTTATGATCACAGCACACACTGGCCTGAATCTGACCAACACACACACCCAAGCATACGCTGCGCACACTCATACGTAGTTCAGGAAATGAACCCCATCAAGTATAAAAAAGTGCTACCAAAACAACGCAGTCACCACTTTACACAGAGTGGCCTTTCAGCGATACCTTCTACACTACATGTATGCTCACACACATATACACCCAAACAAAGAAGCAGCTCTCTCTAACAAGGGTGTGGCTGACAGAGATTGGTTGCCAGACAGAGGTGGCCCTGTGAATGTGAGTGCGTGTGCTTGTGTGTATGTCCTGCACAAACTCATTTGGGGTAAAGAGGTATGATTGGACTCTAAAAAAATAAAATACACACATTTGTATCACTAAAACAGAAATCTGCCTGCTAAATACACCACACAAGGCGTGTGAAGCAAAAAAAAAACACTAAATTGATCCTTTGACTGCTTCCACATTCTGTGGCTTAGTGTAGACACACAGCTCAGGTATGAACTCTAAAATCTGAGAGTGTGTCTGCAGACAGATGACTAAACAGGTATAAAATAACATGCTGGAACTAGATGAGGGGAATAACTGTTACTGTGGAGAGACAGCAGTGTTTAAGTTCATCAGGCCCTACAGCGGATGGGCACCGCCTCCTGCTGGTAAAAAAGGTCCATGCATGATGCTTGTATTACCAAAAATTTTTAAGTTACCACTGCCATGTAAGAGTATGACAGTAATCTGATTACCATGACAGTGTTCAACAAAATGCATGGTCTGTTCATTACAGAGACTTAACTACAGGATTCTTTGGGCTTTGTTGACAGAGAAGAGAGATGTGGTTAAACACAGCAGCAAAGAATGAAGATTAAAATTAAAACTGAGATTTAAAATGATCAAAAAACAAACATACCAGCTTAAAGTAAATAACTTTCAGTCATTTTTAGTTAGTTGTATACGGTAGACACAGTGCTAAATAAGTTCAGATAAAAATTAATTTATGTATTTTTATTCTTATTAATTAGGCTGATCATTGCTTTTCTCTTAACAGGTCAGCTCTGGTATGGGGAGGATTTCATGAACTTACCAAAGAGAGTCTTTTCACTTCCTTGTTTTATTCTAGAACAAGAGATAAGCTTCCAAAAGAAAAATCCCCCAAATTATTTCTACATGTTTAGATGTTTTCATTAGACGACGAGAGGGAATGCCACAATGCCCTCCTCCCCTTATACACGTTTGCCTTTCCAGATAGAAAACAGGTCTCAGATACTTTTTAATCTAACACAGGAAACACTGATAAGTTCGAACTCAAGTTAGTAAGAGATTAAATTCACCACTTACAGCTTACTGATTTTATCTTGGCATAGCCAGGAGAAAACACACACACACACACACACACACACACACACACACACACACACACACACACACATTCAATCATTA
>VUQR01012003.1:0-10011 GCA_015108515.1 Hemichromis elongatus
TGTCTCCCTCAGTATATCCACACTCCTGCAGCAATGCAATGGGAAATCCTTCAAAATCCATAATTCACGCTTCACTGCTCCTCTGCCTCTCATCTCCCACTATTTCTCCCTCTGTAGGCCTCTCTGTGTATGTGTGTGTGTGTGTGTGTGTCTGGGCGAGTGAGAGAGAGAGAGACCTGAATACAGATACAAACCCCTCGTGGAAAAATACGAACAAACATATGGTCTTGGCTTCACGCGCACTCACACACATTTCCAGACACACATCTTATTCACATGCGCCCACCACACACTGCACTCTTATGCATATAGTTAGCTTTTTAATGATTCTGTATGCAATAAAGAAAAATATATTTTTAATGACCGTGTATGCAAATTGGAGAAAGATTTCCAGTGGCACATGCTGCACGTGACCACTGGCAGTATAGCAAAGAGAAATGCATGTGACGCACAGTCTAGGCTCTCCAAACCCACCGGTCATTTAAAGAATAAATGTAGCACGCTTAAAATGAAAATGACCAGAATGTGAATCACTTTCTACCATGATAATAAATATAGATATTTACTCATGCCATTTTAGCACTTGACTTTTTCACAGCAGACAAGCAAGAAATTGTGTTAATAACTACATTTACAGTGGCCGTGTTTGATTCAGGTGTCCGAATGTAAGTCATAAAACAGGGTCGTAAACTGGCTCGAGGTGTGTGACAAGGAGGGAGTTCATATTGCTTATTTATTACTTAAATAAAAGATCATTTATAATTTGTAACATTTATTAGAAAGAGCCAGAGAGAAGGGCCGGCTTTACCTCCTGGAAGGCCCACAACAGCTGCGTCAGCTGACCGCCCTCCCATGTCTGGCAGCTGTAGGCCAGGGCTACTCCAAGAGTGTCAGAAACGGCTAAATGAGATTTAATGATTAATATTTTTATTACTCTGGCCTTTGCGTCGATCTTTGTTGTTGTAATCTTTACTCCTTGCTTTATTCTGAGCCTCTTGTGTTCCCCCGTTTATATCTCGCTGTTATTTGTGTGAGTTCATTCTCGGTCCCGCTTTCATTTCACTTCCAGCTGTTGAATGTTTAATCCCTTTTCTGGGTCTCAGTGATTCAGCTTGCCTCCTTTTCCCACTTTCATTATTGTCTTGATCGAGCTTACCTGTGCTTTACTCCCTGTGTCCCTGGTTTGTCTGCATAAACTGCCTGTGTGTTTCCCCCTCCCTTGTGTTTCTCAGGTTTGTTGTAGAAAACAAGTTCTGCATATCCGGGATATATTTTCGTCATCTGGGATCATTTACCCTGACACTGTCAACCAGATAAAACAGTCACATGAAGGTGATTATCAAACGTGTTTACATGGCCAAGACAGTGTTTGTAGCTTCTGACCAATCACAAACAAGGACAGGTCTGCTTGCAACAGAGCAGCATATTTTACAAGTGAAGGCAAAACTATAATCCAAAAATATGAAGAGGCTAAACACATAAACACATTTTGCTTTCTTTGGGGTTATTTTTTTTTTTATCATTTGTTCACTTTTAAAAATCTTGCAGTATAATGCCTTCACTACGCACTTTTACTTTAACATGTTGTTTATTTACTGTACTATTTTTTATTTCTTATCCAGCTGAAACACAATAATTTCCCTTGTGGAATGAAGAAAGTACCTATGATATGAAAGGGTAAAGCAATGTGTAACGTGAGTCCTTTGAGTAATTAGCAAAACTGCAGAAAGAAAGCTAAAAGAAGACAGACTATTTGCAATGTCCCCATCTTTAAGACAAAATGCAGATCTCACGTTAATCGCTTAAGATGCAGAGTATTTCCTGAGTCTTTCAGATCAACAAGTGCCAGGCTTACGTGTCCGGTTTAAAGACGATATAGAGTTTATGGTGTTTGCACAGTGCAACAGACACCACATAATGTCATCAGTGATTAAATTGGTTGCTTGTTAAACTTTCTCTTCACTTCTGCAGCCCACTGAATCGTGGGGTCAGCAATGATGAGGCCTAGCAGACATTTAGCTTACATTTATATCCACTAACTCCAGATGGATGAGTTACATTAAACAAATACAAAAATCACCTGAAGAAGAATACCAGCCAGATTTCTTTGGTGTGAGCATGCCCCGGTTTACATAGGAGAGGTATTTCTGTGGCTCTTAGCACTCTTTGGGTGTGTCTTTAGATCACATCTTCCTAACCTGCGTAAGCATCAGGGTCAGATGAGCGACACAAGTAAAGGAACTTAAGGGAGGATTTTACCCTGGGGCTGTGGACCTGGACGCCTGCAGACGCCGTGCACAGCAGTGAGTCCTGTTACACTTCCTTGAAGTATGCATGAAGTCCACCCGAAAGGTGCATGGATGCATAACTGGTGCATTGTAACATAGAGACTTCACAGAGTCACAACAAACTGGCAGACACGCACACTTCTTGCTATTTAGTTCTATGGACTCGTAGAGCCCACAAAGCATCTGTGTTGTTTATAGAGGGAGAGAGAGGGAGGCAGGGTTTATTTTTTTGTTTTATTATTTTACTTTTGTTTGGTTGGAGGTTTTCGTTCTTTCAGCATTTCTTTATTTTTTTTGCACCTGCTCGTACTCTAATGAGCTTGGAATCAGAGGTGAAACGAAACTTAAAGAAGTCCAGACGCTTTTCTTTGCATGGTCCTTAGATTACCTTGACCTGGATGACTCAGACATGTCACCTGACTGTACCTCAGGACCCGCTTCTTAAAAATGTTCCTACAAATGTATTTATTTTTGTATTTTATTTTTGTATTTATTTAAAATGTATTTATTTTTTGTCCTGCATAATAACTATAGCATATATATATATATATACCTTAGCATTGTATTGCATATTTGGACCATATACTTTTCCCCTTAAAGGCCTATAAACACACACACACACACACACACTGGGATATGCCCCATAAATCAGCAGGATCTCTGTGAAGGCCGGAAACCCAAGGACAGCTCAGACACGTGGAGCACACGCAGCCAAGACCTCCTGGTTCCACATGACCCTCTCTCCCTCACTCTGAATGAGTACGTCTGTCCATATTTATGACTGCCTGTGAGTGTTAACTCTCTTGTGTGTGCTCTCATAGGCATGTGCACGCTTATCTGTGAGAGTGTGATATTGTGTGAGCGTGTCCCTCTTTCACTCTCTGGGATCTGCAGACTTGCACACGGCCTCCCTGTTAGGACTCTGCAGACAGCACTCTTTCTCTTTTACTCATGCAGCCGCTTAGCTAACTGTAAAGGAAGTGTGTTCACGTGTTCATGTGTGTGTATGTTATTTATTCTATTGCTGGGTTGTAAAGCCTTCTTTAACTGGACAAAAATTTAAAAATAGACGATACAGATGAGAGAGAACAACAACAACAAAACTACAGACCAGGACAAGACAATCAGCATGTGTGAGAAGCATCATATTTAACCACACGGCTCTTGTTACTGCTTCATTCCATGAAAAATTAAAAGATTTCACCTAATAATTTCAGTCTCATTCAGTGAAGCCAAGCAAAATGTTACCTTCTTACTTTGAACATTAGATTTCAAGCAATGTCGCTTGTTTTCAAAATGTATGTAAAAGCAGATCTTTTATATGCTCTAATGCTTAACAGCCAGCCACCTATCACACATGTTTATATGAATTTTGAAAATGAAACATCTGCCTATTTCCTGAACTTATCAGGTCATGGGCTCAAAATGTACCAGGAATTAAATAGAAATTACATTTCAGTGCACCCATATGGACTTTGAAAGAGTGTCATTTGAACAATTTCCATAGTATGAAGGTAGGTTTTTCTGTTATTTGTGAGTCTCATGATAAACCTTTAGGTCAAACAGTGATATACCGGCTGATGAATGCATTTCTATTGAAAGCCAAATGATTACAGTGCAAAACGGCAACTGAAATAACCTTCAGCAACCGTTTTAAAGGTTAATGGGACAAAAAGCAGAATAGATGAGCATATAACAACTAAAGCTTAACTTCCTTTTATTTGACGGGGGGAGGTAGACAGGTCAACTTCACATCAAATATGGTCTTTGTGATGTGGTCCGCATCATTCTACACAAACATACTCTGCATATTAAATTTAGTCTGTTAGGAAGCTACCTGCAGACCTCTGTAGATGAGGCTGGCTACCTGTGTTTGGTCTTTTCTAAAACGCTGAAGAAGAGATGAGAGTCCACACTACTGTGGAGTGGGTTCAAGTCCACCCCAGAAATTTTCCAGATAAATGCCTTAAAAGTCCAAAAGGCATCTTAAAATGTTTGCTCCAAGGCACCCAGGAGGGGCTGGCTTGTTAGGGATTGACAGATAGAGGTTGTTGGCTTTGTTAAGAGCCTTTAAACACGATGACCGTTCTTTGCCCGTCACCCTGCCCACCCCACGAGAGTCAGAGTGTTTATTTTCTCTTGTTTTCCACACTCTCATCTTGTGCTTAACAAGCTTTTGATCCCTGACTGAGCCTGACCCCCGTTTAAAGGCCACCTGTTCTGTGCTTATGGAGAACGCGCTGAAGGCAAACACTGCATTGTTTAACATGATTAACGCACAACAAAGCATGGGGGCGGAGGATGGCGAGCACGTCAAAAGGAAGCTGTTGGTTTTTAATGATGTTTTTCAAGCTCTTACTGACTCCGCATAGCAGCAGACGGCAGAGAACAGTGAAGTGAGACGGCAGCAGGAGAGAGGCTCCTGTTTTCTTTTGTCTGTGTGTGCGGATGGGACTGCGGGTTATTTACGGGGTCTTTTACACAGTGAGGGGACGGAGAGGAGGGTCTGAGAGGTGAGCAGAGAGTCGGATGGAGAGAGCGGCTCATTCAGCAGTCACTGCCAAAGCAGAAGAGCTTTTCTCTCTTTTCAAAATTCCTTCTTACGACCCCCACCCCCTCCTTTCCCGTTTCCTCGCTCGCTCTTCCACGCCCGACCCTTTCCACAGATCTGAGGGTTAATTCCCATTTTTCCTCCCTCAGCCTCTGAATGAAATCAAATTTCTCCCAGGTCCACTCTTGCTAATTTAGCGTTAATGCTTCAATCCGATCTCCGCCTTCTCCCCCTCTCTTATCTCTCCGCAGAATGAAATTCAAGTGTAATTTTAAAATCTCCCACTGAATCAAATCTAATTTTTCTCACCATCTCTCACACTAATGTCTGTTTAAAAAGATCTAATGCTTTATTTTACCGCCAGTGATCTCTCTCTTTCACACTTTCTCACTAATCCAAGAGAATGCTGAGAGCAAGCGTTTTTGCAGTATTATGTGACAAAAGATGGAGGAAATCCAGTTCAGGTAAATGTGTTTGTGTTTAATTTACATTATTGCTTTAATTCTTCATTTCTGTGACCAAACCCTCGATAAATAAATTAAATAAGTTGTCCACTCTCTGTCCATCCCTCTTTCTCTTCCTCATTTTCCATCTCACGCTCCCCTTTTCGTCTCTCTCACACTTTATCTCTCACCTAACCCCCCTTTTTTTCTCCTCTTTCCTCCATGGAGTAACCAAGGGTGCGAGATGTCTGGTCGGAGAAAATGTTCCCACATATCAAAAGGCTCCTGGGTTCTGAGTGGAAGTGGCCAAGAGAAGGAAAAGGTCAAGTTGAATACAGTGGGTGAGGAGAGAGGGATGAGGGCTCCAAAGAACAGTGATTAATACAAGCAGCAGAGAGCCAGTGGCACTGAAAGGCCACTCAGAGTGGGAACCAGTACTGAATTGCTTTGTCCTTTATTTCCTCTTTGAAATTTCCATCGATTGTTCTTCTCTATTATGTATCAACTTTCATTTTTAAATCTGTTGTTTTGATGCTAAAATTGAAATTTACCAACTTGTGTTTGTGCAACTTGGTGTAAATTCCCTTTAATCATAGTAAGTTTTCAGGGATTATTAATTATTATTAATCCTGAATGGACAGTCCTTTGTGGCTGACAAAGCAAGAACAAAACAAAAACTATTTTAGGAGTTTCTTCCCCCGCCCCGATGCTGCTGCTGTAAATCTCTGAAAATGTGTCAATAAAATGTAGTTTGTATTTTTTTTAAAACCTCAGGATGGAATAGTGGTTTGGATATTTTTGCCAGTTGACCAATGCAAATTTTGTGGGGGACAGTTATTCTCTGAATCAAATTTACATATTTTCCATTTGTCTGTAGTGCCGTTATCTGTCCAGCGTGTTTTGTATGCTATGCCCAGTTTCGGCTGCTTCTCCAGAACTGCAATTTCCTTGTTATTTAGAAAAAAACAAAAAAAACATTGTGAGCAAATTCATGAAGGGACTGTTTTTGTTTACTAAACTATAGTCACCTGAAAAGTACACTTTTAGTCAGTTTCAGGGTTTTATGCATTGGGGCATTACACAGAATAATCTGGTCCTCAGATGAACAACAACACATGACACATGTGCAGTGACTTTGCCATTATTTAAGTAATCATTTAGGGAGTTCTTCCTTTCCACTGTCTCCAAGTGCTTGCTCACTGATTGTTGTCTGTATTATTGTAGAATCTTTGCCTTACAATATGAAGCGCGTTGAGGTAACTATTGTTGTGATCTGGCGTCATATAAATAAAATTTAATTGCTGCTGTGCTTGGGATCATCATCCAGCTCCGTGACCCACTTAGCTGCCGGACAGATGGCCTCACATTTGACACTAGAATACTTTGGTATTCAGACTTGGTGGCTGACTCAATGATAACAAGCCGAGCAGGTCCAGTGGCTGTAAAACATGCCCAGATTATCACCCCTCCACCGCCGTGCTCACAGCTGGTGTTTGTCCCGATGTGCTGTGTTTTGTTTTTTTCCAAACATGGTGTTGTGCATTGTTTCTGTCCCGAGGACATATATCCAGAAGTCTTGATGTTTGCACAGATGCATGTTATCAGAGAGAAGAGCTCTTTGCATGGGAACTCTTCCATAAGCCATACTTATTCAGTCTTTTCTAATTGAGCTGTTGTGAACGACCTGTCCAGAGTGTCCTCACAGTCTTTAACAGGTGGAATTTGAGCCCACATGACCTTGAAATGGCTTTATAGATAATAATAACAATAATAATAATAATAGGAGGTGCTCAGAGTAGAGCCGCTGCTCCTCCACATCGAAAGGAGCCAGTTAAGGTGGTTCGGGCATCTGACAAGGATGCCCCCAGGGCGTCTCCTGGGCGAAGTTTTCCGGTCCGGGCGTGTCCCACCGGGAGGTGGCTGAGGAGAGGGCTTAAAAGCTTAAATTACAAATACATAGTATGGAGGTAGGAATAAGGTTTCAACCAGGAAACTCTACAAAGACAACAAAAAGAAATACCAAACAGTTATTTGTGACACTCATTATTTCTGCAAAGCAGCTTTTTCCAGATTTTTTTTTTCCACTTTTTATTATTATGAGTGTAATTCCAAATATTCAGGAAATTTAATACAGTGTTGTGTTACTTTTCTGTACATAGCACTTGTTTTCTTATTTTTTCTTTTAGTTTTTTTAAATCCAACTTTGGTGAAAGGAACTCGCTAAAAGAAGAATGTCATTTCTCAGCGTAACCACTGTGTGTTGTGGTGCATATGACTATAAACTTCCTGAACCTGTTGACCTGGAAGGGCAGACGCGTCTGCAGCGCGTAACTCTAAAACTGGGAGACTCTCTTTTTCACACGTCCTCTGTCTTGATGTAAATTTGTGAAGAGATTCTTGCATCTGTTCAAAAATGCTTCTACACTGAACTGGTTCTCTGTAGAAACTATTTTTGTTCAGTCCAAACTCTTAAAAATTAAGGAAACACCCAATAACATCAAAGATTATGCAGAACAAGGTGATAGATATGCATCTTTATTAAGCTGATCAAGCACATGCCAAAGAGATAAGATAGTCGTTAAGGAAGACAAATGCATGGCACAGTTCAGCAATGTCCTGCTGTTCAGTGTGTGGTAACATAACAACGTGCACATATCACCACAAATCAAGAATATTTTAATCAGACTGAACCAATGTGTGCAGGTAACTGCGGCCAGCTCAGGATTTGGTTTTAATAGTTGTTTTGTTTTTTTTGGTAACAATGAATATGAATGGAACAAAAGAATAAGCTCATAATTAGCCGCACGGCTGGATACATTTTTTCTAGTTTTGGTTTCACAGTTTAATAATGGTAGAATATTACCACATTTATTTTCTGTTGCATTGCAAAAAAAAAAAAAGTATATTTTTTTAAAACCAAAAATCAAAAACTCTGTAGAACAATATCTCCTTAAAACAGTTTTCAAACGCTGTCGCTGTGGCAGCTATTTGCATTCTTTCATTGCATGTGTCATTACTCTTCTTGTTCTTAACCCATCTGTCTTTTTTTGCTCTCACACCATGGAGCACCCTCCAAAAAAATTAAAATTCAATCACTATAAGCAAATTTGCTCCCCCACAGGACATCACTGAGTGGCACACAGCAACAGTGCAAGGTACTCCAATCAATGGCCTTGTTCCCTGAGCACAGGCCCGGAGCTTTAATTTGCATGACATTGGACAAGTAAGCAGATAGTCAGTCTCTCTCTCTCTCTCTCTCTCTCTCTTACACACCCACGAATACAATTGCATATTATTCTCACACATCTATTTCACTCTATAACAGAGGAGAATATATTCAAAGGCTGAGTGCAGGCACACAGTGAGAAAAAAAGCAATAAAAACAGGGGCAGGTTGACACATAGATGTGAAGTTTCCACAGAACATTAATCGTACTTACTCCAGCCGCGATGTGCTCCTGCTCCTGTCTGCTGCTCCTGGTGGGCGAATAATGGATGGAAACTTGGACCGGTGTGTTTGTGTGTTTTATTCATGAGTGTTTGCTCTCCAAATTATTAGTTTGTGTATGAGTGCTGTTTAATTTGCTGTTTGCTGCCACAGAGCGGCAGTCGCCCAATCATAACTGAGTTTCCCAACCTAGGCATGACACAAGGAGAGATTGTTTGAAAGAATTAAACATCATGAGGTACAGAGTTGGAGTAATGAACTGTTTGGTGTTCAGACTAAGGTGAAGCTACAATGCAGAAATAGGAAGCGGGACTGGGCACGCCACCACAAAGCCTGGATGCTGGTGTTGGTGGAGATGAAGCATCAGGTGAACATGGGGACGAAGCAGGCTGAACAAATGAGAGTCTGAAAGACAAAGAGCGCTGAGGTTTAAAAGCAGAGGGAACAGAGAATGATTAGCTCTCAATTGGCACAGTATTTTCAAGCCGCCTTCTGAGTGTGATGTAAATAATAGACCAGCAGCTCAACGGCTCAGGAACGCTCTACTCAAGTGAATATAGATGTTTATTATTGAATTTATGCATAAGCTTCATTAGACTGAAGTAAAAGTGATATTCCTCAATAAAAATTGGGAATGCTGAATTGTTATTTCAGTACCCATTCATTGTGACACACCATGGTTAAAAAAAACTTGATGTCTGATGATTTCTGCTAGATTTTGTACTTCATAAAGATCGGCTGGATGTCCTTCTCGAGGTCTAAATAGATTATTTAGATTAGATTAGTAGATTACTACCCCTTCACTGATTAGAGCAAAAATAACAGAACGTATGAACAACAAGATAAACAACAATTAATGTTCCACAAGTCTGGATCCATCATATCCTATGGCCACGAGCTGTGGTTAGTGACTAAAAGAACGAGATCGCGGATACAAGCGGCAGAAATTAGCTTCCTCTAAAGGGTGGCTGGTCTGTCCCTTAGAGATAGGGTGAGAAGTTCAGATATCTGGGCTCAGAGTAGAGTCGCTACTCCTCCACATCGAAAGGAGCCAGCTGAGGTGGTTTGGGCATCTGACAAGGATGCCTCCGGGGTGAGGTGTTCCGGGCATGTCCCACCGGGAGGAGGCCTCGGGGCAGACCCAGGACACGCTGGACAGATTATATCTGTCAGCTGGCCTGGGAATGCCTTGGTGTTCCCCCGGACAAGCTAGAGGAGGTGGAAAGGGAGGTCTGGGCTACTCTTCTTAGGCTGCTGCCTCCCACGACCCGGACTGGGGCGT
>VUQR01012006.1:0-19688 GCA_015108515.1 Hemichromis elongatus
GAGGGTGATCGATGGCCTTCTGGACAGCAGTCAGGTCGGCAGTCTTACCCATGATTGAGGTTTTGAGTAATGAACAGGCTAGGAGTTTTTAAAAGCCTCAGGAGTCTTTTGCAGGTGTTTCGAGTTAGGTTAATAGCTCGTTTAGTGAACCTTTTCATGATATGCTAATTTTTTGAGACAGGAATTTTGGGTTTTCATGAGCTGTATGCCAAAATCATCAATATTAAAACAATTTAAGGCTTGAACTACTTAAGTTGTGTGTAATGAATCTAAAATATATAGAAACTCTAATGTTTATCAGTACATTGCAGAAAATAATGAACTTTATCACAATATGCTAATTTTTTGAGAAGGACCCGTACAATCATTTACTGTGTTACAACTGAACACAGCTGCTTTCTAACCCAACAGGTTTCAGATTAAAGGGGTTTTTGACTTTGACTAAACAAGTCATTTTGGTATTTACCACCCCCGTGGACTTAGGATACCTTTTATTTCCAGGGACAATTTTTAACCAATTAAAACCCAAACTATGTATTTTAGTCAGGACAATACCTTTAAAATTGCTTTATTTTATTTTCAAATAAAGACCTATTGTTACATGATGACATTGGTTTTAAAAAAATAAATAAATACAGACCACCGCAGTCAGATTGTGTATGATAGATGTGTGACTCACTATATCAGCCATCAGTGGGTCATCTGGATTTGGCTCTGCCATGAGTAGCTGTATGGAAGTGAGGACTGTGGAAATGTTTAGAGATGGCTTCCAGGCACCCTGAAAAAACAAAAAACATAAAGACATCTAAAATGTATAAAATGCAACCTGTATCCCTGCGTTTCAACCGTGTCCTGGTGTTGAAATAAAGAGTTTATTATGTACTAGAAATCTATATAACCTTTGGTGGCAATTTAAGAGCATCATGGCAGATTCTTCCTGAATTGTCAATGTTTGGATGGTAGATTGGAGTCAAGAATCGTATTTTGGGAGGCTCAAACGGATACCTACGAGAAAAAAAAAGCACATCAGTCCTGCTAGACTAGCGTAAGAACCCCATCAACATTAAAGCTCAAAGAAGTAGTACCTCTCTGGAATCTTGACCTCCAAGGAGAAGACTCCACCATCATAAGGAGTCCCTGATCCACCCAATATCTCTGGAACATTAAAGGGTTAAACATATGGCCATGTATTCGATTTATTTTAATGACAGGAACTACTGCAATGCTAGATGCTATGTCAGAGTGATTTTAATCAGGTGAAATATTCTGAGTATATCATGACAGTTTGTTAGGTACACCTGGTCAAATGTTTGATTATCAGCTCAGTGCATTATGGCATACAGACGTGATCATGGCAACCTGCTGAGCGGCAGAATACGGAAGAAAGCTGATTTAAGTAACTTTGAACGTGACTTTGTTAGTGCCAGACATGGTGGTTTGAGTCTTTCAGAAACTGCTGAGCTACAGAGATTTCCACACAACCATCTCTATAATTCACAGAGAATGGTCCCAAAAGGACAAAATATCCAGCGAGTAGGAGTTTTCTGGGTGAAAATGCCCCATTGATGTCAGAGGTCAGAGGAAAATGGCCACGTTGGTTTGAGCTGATAGGAAGGCAACAATCCAAAAAAAGCCTTGATGAATGCATAACACGTCAAACCCTGAAGCAGACGGGCCAGAGGAGCAGAAGACCACACTGGGTACCGCCCCTGTCAGACTTTCTGCTTCAACGTTCAGATAGTAACGTGAGAATTTTGTGTACCAGCACCAAGATTACGGCAGTTCTGAAGGCAACAAAAAGGTCCAACCTAGTTCTAGAAAGATGCACCCAAGAAAGTGTCCGGTAAGTATATCTTTAGTCGTTTAAGACCCAGTTACACAGCAGTACATACGTGCCCGGAGGTCGTCTATCCGTTCTTCAGTCTGCCAGCATGTTATCCCGGGGGGTGGCTCGGTGCTTAGCATTTGAAGTTCACGTTTCAAACGAGAAGCCCTCTGCATTCTGCAAAACAGACACCTGGCTAATTAGCGTTACACTCGAACGCCTCGAGTTCGTGGGTCAGTCTGCACACACGCTTTTAATTAATTCATCTCAAACGTTCAACATTTATTGTCAACTCGCTCAACGAGACAGTGTTTCAGATGTTAGCTGCCTTTTTGTGACAGTCTTGCAATGCTGAGATAATTTTACTTACTAGTGTCAAGGCCGAAAAAATAAATTACTTCTTAACCCAAAAACTAATTATAATTTGTCAACTTGACAGCAACTCTCGTTTTCTTACTTTTTATCAGTTGTCCACTTGATAATCGCTGTCTATCTTAATCAAAACTTCAGTTTCACAGCTCTCGAGAAAGAAGTGTCGCTTGCTCTGTTTTGGATTTCCCTCTCCTTACGTAAGCACCGCCCGCGCGCCGTTCTCCTTCTTCTTCTGCTGAAATAATTCAGAACCAGCTTTCTGCTTGAATTACCGCCACCGTCTGGTCCCAAGTGTGAACTACCGAGAGGCTGCTTCTGTATACAAATAACACACCACCACTTATTTTTAAAAATTTAACTGTGTTACAGTGATCGTCCTGCATTCAAGTAGCCTCTCTGCTTGCCCCTTGAAACACCGGGCAACTAACCATTCATGTGTGTGTGTGTGTGTGTGAAATATGATTCTTAGTGGATATTAAAATTACTTTTCATTTACAATCTTACAAAATAGAACAAGAAGCATATCCAGCTGATCCTCTGGTCTCTAGTCAGCATTTACTTTTAAGGCAATAATTATGTATTTTCAATATTTTACATTAAATGTATACTTTCATTACACAACTATTGTTTAGGAGCAGGTAATGGATAATAAGTACTGATTTGTAAAAAAAATGGATTTGAAAGACTTAAGCATATGATCTAATATTACACTACATTTTACACTAATATATATCTAACTAACAAAGCAGTTCATCATCTTTTTCTTGACATAGCTTTCTTTAAAGATTTAAGGCATTTTGGGTCAACTTGACAGAAAAAAAAAGACACATGTTAAATGTAAAAGTGAGATCAGAGGTCAAATGTGAAATTGTATTTGGAATCAAACTGTATTGTGATACTTACCCCATATAACAGTATCATTTACTAAATGTTGCCAGTACAAACTAATGCAGTAGAATTTATTTTATTAAAGTTTGACCTTATTTAACCTTGAATAAGAGGACAGAGGTTCAAAGTAATGTGATATTTATAATCCCCATATACAATTAAATGCTTGTATTTCTATATGACAGTAAGAAACATAGTTGTAATAAGCAGCTTGATATAACATTATCACTGGACCTTCAGATCAATCTATTGACCCTGAAGAAAAGGTCAAAGGTCAGTTATAACATATTTTAAAATCTTTATACATTACTTTCTACATGTCGACAACACACACTACACTTGTAAGGATCATAGATTTAAAGTTATAAAGCTTTTGTGTATTTTTAGCCGATAAGTCATTAATCCATAATCCATAATAATTAAGTATATCTCATCTCATCTCATTAAGTTGATAGATGTAAAGTAAATGTTAATGGGTTGTTAACACGAGTCCAGTTTACACATCTGCAAAGTTTGATTAGAATTCATTCAAAAGTTTTTGCGCTATCGTGTTTAAAGACAAAATGACACTATGATTTTCTTGTGTTTTGACAGCAGAAGCACTATAACACTTTTGTATCATCATGTGTGTTTTATTCTTTCTAATTCTTTTATTCCTGTTTTCCATTTACTGTATGATTACACATTCATGCAGGTGGGTTCAACCATAGAGTTCTTTATTATGTTTTATTTCCCCTTTTCACAGTAATGCAGTTTTGAAGCTTTAAAATCATAATACTGTATAATGGTACTGATGTAGGAACACTGCATGTAGGGAATGACTGATCTGTGTATTTTTATCATTATGATAAGTTCAAGTTTATCCATCTTCAAAAGGAAGACGATTAATGACCGATGTAATCACACTAAACTTCACAATCGCATAAGTAGTGTAGATTAGACACAATCTCATTTGAAGGCAGTGGCAAAGATAGCCTGAAAAGTAATGTTTCTGTCCTCCTTGTCCTCCATTCTGACACCAGTGAAGCCGGAGTCCCTCAGAGCTGCCATGTAGGCCTCTGGGCGCCAGTTTTCCCCTGGCATCACCCCCTTCGCTGCTATCGTAGCTACACGAGAAAGCCTCAGAGTTGTGACCATCAGGGCTCCTGGGTGGGGTTAAAAAGATGGGGAAATTCAATTTGAGAATCATTATTTAAACGTTTGGAACTAAAGTTTGCCTGACTGTCTAACATTACCTGGCTTCATAACCCGGTGTATTTCTGCGGCTCCTTTTCTAAGATCAGGCCAGAAGTAGTAGCAGTTACAGTGAAAGACCTTATCCACAGTGCTGTCTCCGAGAGGCATCGCTGCTACGTCACAGTGGTGGAGGGTCACTTTTTTACCCGCTATAAGTTCCATCAATTGTTTCTTTGCCATCTGTCAGAGACAGAAAAATTACAATATCGTCCCTGATTAGCAGCTATGCTTTTCATGTTTTAGCTGCCTGCTCAGCAGTGCTTGATTTTTTTATTTATTTTTTAAATACACATTCACTTGTTACAACCAAGGTATGCAGAAGAATGCACAACACATCAAACCTTAAAGAAGGTGGGCCAGACCACACCAGGTGTGATCAGTTAAGAACAGGACATTGTTCACTAGTGGACACTAATTTGCACAGGCTTGATAGAAGACTGTAAAAACTTTGCATGGTCTGGTGGTTCATGAATTCTGCTGTGACATCTAGATGGTTGGTTCAAGATCTTGTGTGGAACAACTGCTTAAGAAGTACAGAGTAAAAGGTATATGCTTGGTTTTAATGTGAAACTAATTTTTGCAGCTAGGGGTAGCACAGAAGTGACCCCCATGAACTGATTGGATTACATCATTATATCCCACTGAGTTACTGGTTCTGTTATTAGTTAGCTAACATAAACTAATGCAAATCTAATGTAAGAGGCAACAAATCAACCAAGTGATGTCAGAATCTCCACTGACACAAGATGGAGCTAAACATGTTTCAAAAGCTTTAAGCACTAATTTCTTAAATCCAGCTGGTGTGCAGCTGCCAAATCTGCAGCAACAATGTGATTTTTTTCCATGTCAATATAGACCAAATTCTCTGAGAAATGGTTTCAGCACCTTGTTGAATCTATATCACAGATAATTCAGGCAGCTCTGAAGCTAGTAATAGCAAAGTAATGAAATAAGTGGCCAGTGTGTGTATTTTCTCTGAAATAAAAAAGAAAAAAAGGTTTGTGATGTGTCTGTTTTAGCCAGCCTTATTCCACTCTTTATACCTCACCTGATGCATATACTCTGAGTAATCCACCCCTATAAGGTGTCCTGTGGGGCCCGTGAGCAGTTTGGCTGCAGACTGTAGACCCAGACCAGGGCCATGACCCAGCTCCAGCACGGTGTCCCCGGGTTGGATAGCACACAGCTGCACAGCACTCTCCTCCAGGACCTGATTGTAAGCTGTGAGCCACTTGCTCACCAACCACCCTGCAAGTGATCGTGTGGGACGGCCCAGCTGTTTCCCCAGTTGTTCAGCCCACATGACTGGGAAAAAGAAAAAAAAACATTACATATGTGGCTAAAAACTGTCTGCTTTCAACGGTGTTTAAAAGTGTTATGAATGGTTTGGCTCTAATTCCTCCTAAGAGCTAGTGTGGCTGGACTTTGCTTATCATTATTTGTTGCGCAGTTAATGTTTAATCTGCTGATTAAAAAAACGGCAAGTAGAAGTTTATTATTAACATTTTTATTACTGAATAACCAATTAAAGTTGAGCACTTGATTGCACATTTACAACAGATTCAAGCAAACTGTCAGGCCATACTTTTTCTCCATTCAGGAGTATTCAAACAGCTGGCACGGTGCCCTAATGCTCACACAACCCCGGACTTCATTAACGTACACGACAACATGGCTGCCCTGCTGAGTCTCTCGGTGCATGTTGCCCGGATAAAGCGCTTACCTACTTTCGTTTACAGTCAACGCTCGTCGGCTCTCAGCCACGCCACTGTTTTGCCTTCCTGGTAGTGGGAGGAGCTTGCGCTTCATCGGCGCACGCGCTGCTCCGTGCTGGGGTGTCCTTCGCCTTTTAAGTTTTAACACTTTCTCTCTGGCTCTTATCATCGACCACTTCCTGTAGTCTCCTTGTATTTTCCAGCCACACTGGTTACCGCTTATGTATTTATTGCGCAATAACGAAAAAGAAAGAAAGAAAGAAAGAAAGAAAGAAAGAAAGAGAAAAAAAAACTATTAAAAAAACGAAAATATGTGTCACCCCCACCCCCACCCCACTCCCCCCATCACCCACTTTTAATTTATGAACGAGAGCGTCTGTTGCAACGCTTCTGTAAATATACTGCTGCATGTCTAAACAAGTGCAGTCAAAGGTTTTGGAAATGTCCTCTGTCGTTGCTTCCTCCAATCATCCTATTTTGCACACACCCCCCTGCAGGGATTATATTTCTTTCGTTTTCATTTCCCGGAAGGGTCGATTGTGAAAATAGTAGCGTTTAAAAAAAATCTTCGAGGGTATTCGTTTAAAAGTGAGTTTGTTTGAGACGTGAACCGAAGTTTTTTTCATTCGTTTTTTAAAAAAACCCCCTGCTCGTCTCCCTATGAGGAAATCACTCTATTTTCTATGCAGTCGAGCAGATTAAAGGACATTTCCATGGAGAGCATTTCCCCGTCACCTTTGATCAAGGTAAGTTAGTCTTTCGGGGGCCAGTCTTTTAATGCTGTGTGGTCTAAAACCATAAACCGAGAGTCCGATTCAATTTTTGTCTGAGTTTTCGTGCCTTATTCGTTGGACCGTGACCAGCAGCTGTTGTTTATGAGTGCTCTCTGTTGCTCAGCATTGCTGCTCCCAAAACTGCTGGGAAGTGTGACTATAGCCATATGTATTGATGTTTTGTAGCAAGAAAACAGTCCTCCATCGATTATAGGTGAAAAGCAAGTCAACATTCATCCCACTGTGCATCATTCCCCACCTACCCAAGTTCCTTTGGTTAGTCCTCCCACTCAAGAAGACTTGTGGCATCTGCCGGGAAGGCTGAGTGAGTTAAATTATGCTCTCTGTTTGACTTGTCTTGACTCTAGTCTACTTATTTGTTTATGTTAATTGCAGATATAACTTCTGCCTTCTGCAAGCACATTTGATTTGAAATTATGCATCTATTTCCAGGAATTAACCCATCCCTGTGGGATAAGGATGATGTTTCCCTGTGGCTCCACTGGGCTCAAAAGGAGTATTCGCTGCGCCGGCCGGAAAAGGGGCGATTTGAGATGAATGGCAGAGCCTTGTGTCTTCTCACTAAGGAGGATTTCAGGCGCCGCTGCCCCAGCTCAGGTGGACATGAACTACATAAACAGAAATCATGCTGACCTGTTTCCTTGGCTGCATTTTCATATGAAATCCCTCATTTTTTCTGCAGGTGATGTTCTGTATGAGATCCTTCAGTGTGTAAAGCAGCAGAGGAGGAGTGTGGTACGTGACCCGCCTAACACGACTCCTCCTGTGGCAGCTGGACACCTTCAGGGTCCGGTCAGCTGCCAGGTAATCGCTCACACAGTGCAAGAGCCACAGTCTCCCAAAGTCAGTGGCAGCCCGGGTGAGTAAAATTAAGGAGTACATTTAAGAATATATATACTGCTATACTAGACTATCCTGTCTTCCTTCTCTCACCCCACCTGGTCACAGCAGATGGCTGCCCCTCCCTGAGCCTGGTTCTGCTGGAGGTTCCTTCCTGTTCAAAGGGAGTTTTTCCTTCCCACTGTCGCCAAAGTGCTTGCTCTTAGGGGGTCACATGATTGTTAGGTTTTTCTCTGTATGTATTATCGTAGTGTCTACCTTACAGTATGAAGCACCTTGAGATGACTGTTGTTGTTATTTGGCGCTGTATAAATAATTTAATTTGAGATACTACAGTTCAGTGTAAAGGCAGACAGGTTTATTTGTAAACAAGTTGTAGACAAATGGGTAACTCAGAGTGCTTTACATGGGGCAAAAAAATGCATTAGATCATCAAGAGAACTAAGAAGGGAAAAAAAGTAGCGTGGAATTTAAAGAAATTATAAGAAATTTAGCAGTGTGTTGTGTACAGTATCAAGACCAAATTCAACAAAGACACACACAGGAAGAGAGAAACGTTTTTGTTTAGATTTGAATGTGGCCAGTGATTGGGCACACTGAACATTACCTGTTGGTCTGTGTACAGAACCGTAGATAAAAGCACATTAGAGGCCCTGACTCTTTGTAAAGTTTTAGGAGACTGACAGGATCTCTAGTCTTCGGGAACATTTGTATCCACATAAGAACTTGTTTATTCTGGTTGGATTGTGGGTGTGAATACTTCCTGATCTACCACTTGTGCAAACACATAACTTATGAATCCTTTCTCTTTCCTACATTTGTTTTACTCTACATGCGAGGACATCCATTGACTTCTTATCCCCAGAATTTAAAGACTGACGCTAATCAATATTTGCAATGTGTTAAGCAGTTACCACATAATTTATAAAGATGAAAACAATGGAAATGCTGAAGTACCAGAACCATAAAGGGTGTATGAGTACACTACACAAAGACACACACCCACAAATGTTTGTCAAGCAAAAAACTGTATAATCTTTCCCAGAAAAGGGATGTATTGGCTAATGGTTTGCGGTTTCCTGGAAAAAAGTGATCTTTTAACTCTCAAGTCCCGAACAATGACTTTGTTCTGTGCTCTGTCTGCTAGTAGTAAAACAGTCTTTGTGTTAAACATTAGCCTTTGCTAAAGCTTGTATTATAAAATGTTCACGTCGCTGTAAAGTCACTTTTACTTTCACTTTAGCATTTCACATTTCCTCATATTTCTGACTCGCAGTTTTACCCGCTTTCACCACCGCAGTGTTGGCTGCTGTTGGCGCCACCGTAAACAGCCAGACAAAATCAGTGTCGCCCCTTACAGATCGCCCCATCTGTTACACTTTGTCTGCGCCACTCACACAAAATAGTGAGTATGACAAATGGCTGTACCAGAAATAAATTGTCCTGCAATTCTTACTATTTCAGAGGCTTACTTTCTGTGTTTGTCTCTTTGCTGCAATCTGCGTCTTCGTCTCTTAGACGGCTCAGCGGGTACCTCCACATTGCAACACAATCAGGATGAGTGTAATCCCCAAACGAAGAACATCATCCCAGAGCCTCTGAACCTCTCCAGTCGAGATAAACCAAGGAGTCCTCTGCACAAGGCAAATGGTCGTATCCCAGGTATTGTTACAATAATTTGTTGACTACATACTCGTGTGTTTCATCACAGAAAAAACACACACAGATTTGTTAAAATTGTGCCTCTCCAAAAAGTGAAGAAACAAAATCTCATATGGCATAAACATCATTTCATATATTATCAGCAAATGGACACTCGCCAATAACATGAACACAGTCAGTTTCCTAGAAACAATTCAAGGTTCAACAGTTTGGATTTTTCTGTGAGGTGATTTATTTGAACTTATCTCTTTCCAGGGTGGAATGATTGTACAGCACACAACTTTAATGACTTTAAAATGCAGACATCGAGCGGACAAGTTTAAAGTTATTTGGATTTTCTGTCATCCACACAGAGACAAAAGTATACATACACGCACTTAAATCTCTTAATAAGTGGTGATGAAGTCCTACAGTGGTAGTTTCTCTTTACCAAAATACTAAAAAAAAGAAAGAACATAGATAGAATTTCAGAATTTGGAAAGATCTCTTGAAATTTCTAAACAACTTCAGATTCCAATATTGTTAGCAAGTAGGAGTAAGTACAAGTTATTCAAAAGAGTCACCACTTTAGGTCTGGACAAAAACCCAAACTGTCACCTTCAGATGAGAGAAATAAATAAAAGATATTTAGGAACAATCCAGGAAACACCACCAAGCTTCTTGCCAGTCGTACCAGTATATTGCACAAAATGAAAAAAATGAAGATGGACTATGTCCAGATTTTTCAACTTCACCTTAAGTCAACAGCTAGATGTTTGAAACTTGGACATTATTGGGTATTCCAACAGGACAACGATCCGAAACGCACATCAAAACTGGTTTAGGAACGGATAAAGCATGCTAACATTAAGCTTCTTTCTACCTCATCCCTGTTGAAAATGTGGACTACTCTAAAAACCTGGATTCATGCCAGGAAAACAACCAATTTACATGAATGTTACCATTTCTGCCAAGAAGAATGGTAAGAAGCTTGTTGATGGCTACCAAATGCATCTTGCTGTGGGACATTCAACCACATGTTAGTGGGGATGCATGTCTATATTTGAGCCTGTATATATACTGTTCACTCTTTGTGGATTAGAGAAAATCCAAAATAACTTAAATCTTGTGCACCCAGTTCTTGTTTTCTTAAGTCATTAACGATGTATGTCGTACAATCATTCCTCTTGGAAAAAGAACAAGTCAAATAAATCATTAAAAGATTCAAATTACCGCGACATTCATCCACATGATTAGTGCATGCATACTTACCGGTATCACCACAACATGTATATACATGTTTGTTGGAACATGGCACTGAGATTGAGAAATATTTCAAAATTAACCTGCTACATTATGAGTACTAAATTCAACTTTAAATAAATATAATTAGTGATAGGAGTGTAAATTTTGCTAACATGTGTGTTACTACTCTTTTAATAATGGCCAGAGTGCAGGCTGCTGTGGGATTATGTGTATCAGTTGCTTTGTGATGACCGTTACCAAGAATACATTCGATGGGAAGATCCGGACAGCTTGGTTTTCAGGGTGGTGGACCCCAATGGATTGGCACGTCTCTGGGGAAACCACAAGGTGAGTTCCCAGTTCTCTGTGCTTTATCCATCAGGAAAAATGACTACACTAGTGGAGAGAAAAAAAACAAACCAACAGAAAAAGCAAGGAACCCTGGAGAATAGTAAATCATCTAGTGCATGACTTTAATGATGCGTGATCCCTTTTTACAGAACCGAGAAAATATGACCTATGAGAAAATGTCCCGGGCTTTACGGCATTACTACAAACTGAACATTATCAAAAAAGAAAGAGGACAAAAACTCCTTTTCAGGTCTCTACTCTACTCCTTTCTTTATCATCCCCTTTCTCTCTTTCTCTTAAATAACATGCAAACTCATCCTTCCTGCTTGTTCGTTGGCTCCATTCAGGTTTCTGAAACTCCCACAAGATATCAGGAAACAGCAGGTCGAGGCTCCCGGGTCCCTGGAGCACACTCCACCTCATGATGGCGACTACCCGGACGCCAGTCCTACACATGAGTTCTCTGAAGACCATTTTGAGGTCTCTCCTGATCGGACCTCTCCACAGCCTCCTCCAACTGGTGCTCCAGTGAGATAGAATAAAACCGTGGATCATTTATAGCAACACGCCTCTTACCAAATAAAATAGGAGGTTGTAATATATTTATCTTGTGGTTTGAGCTTTTAGGGGAGGAAAAAAATGCACGTACAGTCTGAAAAAACACAGCTGTGTTGTTTACTGTGAGATTATTATTATTATTATTATTTTTAAAAAATTTTCTCTGAATCAATGTGTGTATAACTGTGATCTGGGTAAACACTAATATTAAGAATGAGGAAAACTGAAATGAATCACAGAAATATCTAGCCAGGAAAAATAATCTTCAAGATTAAAAATTATCTGCTTTGGTCAATATAATCACATAACAGATCAGATTTATTTTCACAAACCTTACAGGTCTTGCAGCTATGGGTTAGAAATGACTACAGTTTAATAGTTACAGTCCAATAAATGGTATAACAGGTTAATAAGAGTTTAATAACGGAAAAGATAAATAAGAGAGGATAAATAACTGTTTGTGGTTTTTTGAATGCTGGTTAATATGCAAGCTTGTTTCCACCACTGGAAAAAATTTCTCCCATTTTTTGGTAAAGTATCTCAAAATATTAGTTTACTCGGAAGTAATACCTTGAAATTTTTAGTGTAGCTCAGAATGGCATTTTAAAAAAAGTATTGTTTTTCAGTGTTGGAAAGAAGCTTTTTCTACCTGTAGGTTAGGTATTTGGTGTTTCATTGTGTGCGTGTGTGAAAAGTTTGCATTGAACTTGCTTCGGAAAAATAAATATTTTATAACGCATATAAATATAGTGCTATGTGTGTTTTTTTTTTTTAAACAAACAAACAAACTAAAAAATTTTTTTCTAAGACTCATGAATTTCGCATGCCCCAAAAGCTGAATATTCAATTATGCTGAATGTAGCAATATTTAAATACCGTCATATAAATTTATTGCTGAGATGAAAATTATAAAGTTAACTTGTTATGACAAGAAAAACGTCAGGAAAATATTAGATAGTCGTTACACAATTGCAGTATTCAGTCTTGACTGTTGAATGGTCTGAATTTTACCAGCAGGGGGTGCTGTTGTCAATCTAATAGCGTTTACAAGTAAATGATTCAATTACTCGTATTTTCTAGAGTGGTTTGTTGGATGTTAAATACTCACTCTTAAGAAAAAGACAAAGTCACCACATGTTAGTAAGATAGGTAGGCCTTTATTAAACAAGACTGGCTGAGCCATGGCTGATTTACTCGTCATCTGTAGATGCTCATCTTTTACTACACCCATCTTTGACAATTTATTTTTTACAGTTATGGGCCTAAAAAACATTTTGAACTATTAGGTATAATAACACTGTTCAGTTGGAGCTGCAGAATTTGTAAAATGGAAACCTGTGTAGGCTTTCTTAAAAAGGCATCTTACATATTTGCTCGGTCAATTGGATGTTAACTGTAAAGATGGACAGATGGCAACACAGGGAAAGGAAAGGACTGTAAACTGACACTGCAGTTTATTTTGTTCCCACCTGAATGCAAATCAGTTCGATAATGTACTTGATTAACACGTTGATTTTATCCAAATACTACAAAACCCAAAACTGTTACATTAAGCTTAAGTTAATTTGAAACTGTCCAGGTAGCTGGTATGGTTTGAGCCAAATTTCAGAGCAGCTCATGTTACATCATGGTTTTCCTTCAACGTCTCCTATTATATCCAACACAACAAAAAATAAGTCAGCTTTACTTAAACCTTTCATGCATAAATTATGAAAACCTCAATCAGGATTTTTTTTTAAGTATTTTTATTCATCTTTAGGCATGAAAAAAAGATTTTTGAACCTCATTTTTTTAAACGTGTACTTCTCAAAAAGTTTTTGGCATGTCTACTCAGGTGGACAGCTGGGTGACCAATAGGTGGCAGGGTATGGAGTGACACATCAGTGTTTAATGTAACGATTTATGTGCAAGTATACCGTCAACACTGACACAAATACAAGTAAACAGCCTTTGAATAGCTGTCTACTGTAGTGACCACTATGCGGGTTAAAAAGGGTTAAATGTATGCATGCAAGCTCAGATGAACCAAGCAAAGTTAATTTAGAAAAGCTAGTTTATTATTGGTGTACAATGCTTAATGAGGTACACAACACACACACACACAAATATAATTTAATTTTCAGAAAGTCGAGTAGCCTACTTGCAGACAATAGTAACATTATGTGTCAGGAGTCAGAGATCTCATATGACTCCCGTGTCCAACAGGCAACACTGACGTAAAGATCAGGCGGAAGTCAGTAATTGCTACAGAAGTCTGGGTCATGCTAAATCACTGTTTCTAACTTTATAAACCACAGCACATTCACAACCAAGTGTTAACACCACTGAAGTAAAGATCACAACTCAACAAAATTAGTGCTTTAGTCTTAGACATTAACAGTCCCATTAGTCTCCAGCGCAGAACCTTCTATACTCAGAAATATCAGTCAAGTAATTATAGATTAAATATTGAGTATCACTTTTATATATGATACTGATAAACAGTAGAATGTGCCACAGAAGCATTTTTTGCACCAGCTGGGAGTTTTACACCTGCCACGCTTTATCAGTTTATGTACACTTAGTAAAACTTTCCACCTACTCGCATCTTGTTTAAAGTGTTTTTTATTCAAATAGTATATATTTAAATTTAAATTTATATTTTGGATTTTTCTGTTGCACACACATGTTTATCCATTGCAACCATGGAGCTACAAAACCCCCAAACATTATAAATCCTAATTTAACCCCCAGTTAACATGAGCATGGCCAACATGGCATGTCTAATTGTGATGCATTTAAAAACACTGACTGTGAAACCCTCCCCCAAGATCTGAGGAGATAGTTCAACTAAGCTCGCCTTAGCTTTTTCTTCTTTTCTTTTTTTCACCATTTACAATTTTTTACAAAATTTACAACAAATCATTGAAAAACCTAAGAAAATGGCCCCTGGAGTTTCCAGTTGTCAGTACACTGAAGGTCCTCATTCCATCTCCTTTTCTGGATCAGGCTTCCTGGCCACCTACCAGTTAGGGGTTGCCCAGTGCTTCCTACATTATGCACCGTGGATACTACACTCCGCACCTAGCGTCCTTGGTTCATCTGCTGGATCTCTGGTAGCAGCTGCTGTGGTTTGTGAAATGAATCTAAGTAAGTGATTCTTTCTTCTGTTCTCCAATTACTTCTGTTGGATGTATTGATTACACATTTATTCCCCCCAATCCTCAAATTTACAGTTACCATTCGGGATGAGATGATTCATTTTGCCAAGCAAGTGAAGTCTTTTACTCTTGGACCACTTAACCCCTCAATCAATTTTTTTCACTGGTTGGAATGTATTTTACGCAAGCATCTTCCGTCTAATGCGCACCAATTGGCCAAAGGTCGCCTTGCTGTTACCATGACCCGTCTGACAGATGGAGAACAAGTTCTCATGTCTGACTTTGAGTCCAAAGAAGACGTAGTACAGGTAAGTTTACTCTACTTTTTTGCAGCTCAGAAATAAGAGATTAGGTAAGAAACATTTGTTGACTAAATACTGTTGTGTGCTGTGTTCAGGCGCTGCTTTGTAGCTGTTTTTTGCCTGGTTACTGTGGTTTTGTACCTCCATCACTCAAAGGAGTAGTGAGTATTTGGTGGGCTTACAAATTCACTCCATTCACATTGTGAGCCCTGTTTTCTAAATATAAATCCAAAATGTAAATCTCTGCTGCAGTTCTATTTGGATGGTGGCTTAAGCGGCATTCAGCCTATAGTGCCTGGATCCTCCAGTCGCACACTGACCGTATGCCCATTTTCTGGAGGGAGTGACATCTGCCCTGGCGACGCACCATGTGTGTTGGACATTGTAACGCATGGTGCCACTTTCAAGGGCAATTTGGATAACAGCTTCAGGTTCATCAATGCCCTTTACCCAACGACTTTGGAGGTCAGACCCAAACTGTATCTCGCCATATCCTATACTGTCTGTATCCTCAGCTCTATTCTCATTACAATACAATACAATACAATATTTTTGATCTCTTATTTCTATTTGTCGCATTCAATTATATTTGTCATTTTTTTCCTTCCAGAGTATGGAGGAAGCCTTTCACAGTGGCTACAAAGATGCTGTTCATTTCCTTCGAAGTAATGGTGAGTCAGGTGCTAGTCAGAGTTAAAAAACAGACAAACAAAAAATTTTTCTTGGTCAAACTTCATCTACCTAAATTACTCTTTCATTTCTTTTCCTCATTTTCCAACGTATCCCAAGGGCCACTTGGTGTTAACCAAAATATTCAATGGCTTCATCTGGAAACCATGGAAGATGAAGAGGAGAAGAAGAAGCTGGAAAACGGGACCACCAAGCTGACATCTTTTATTGACAACGAAACCATTCAGATGAGCAACTCTACTACACAGGAATCCGCACAATATCCTCCTCTCCATTTTGATATGATGAAAAATGGTATGTTTGAACACAATCACAAGCACAAATATTACTAATAGAGAAATAGCAATTTATAACATTGTAATTGAAATCTGGTGTTGGTCAATTTATCAATGTGATGTCAACAGAGCAATAAATGATTTAGTAGAACCTTACTGTCCCTTTAATGTGCTTCTTACAGTATATCATGTTCACTTACAAAATTAAACCAAAAAACTCACATTGTTCCACTTTGCCTTTGCAAAACTATCTTTGTTAACATCTGCATTACAGTGTTGCTGGGTAATGTGATGACTTATCTGAACATGTTTGGACTCCCTGCAAGAATCTTGTCCTACCTGGTCCTGCCCCTCATGCTGTCTTATTATGCTGTACTGCAAAACAGGGACAGGTAATGAATACACTGAACACAACTGAACACAACACAGACAGGCAAGCAGAATTCCAGTGTGCTCTGAGCATGCTCTGAAACTCTGTCTTTTTCACTAATGACCATAACATTTCTGAGATGATGTAATCATCATGAGGTTGCTGGAGACTTCCAGGACACGGCTGCTGGCTCTTGGCTGAGAAATAGATGGTGACACAGTTCTGTAATTCCTATTTCTGTGCAGAGACATAATGTGGTAATGTTCTCTTATGCCTTTTAGAATTACTGATAGCAGTGCTTTCCATTGTTTATAATTATGCAACACTACATTAACTGCAACCTGCAGCTTTTTAGGTAGCTTCTTACTTTTTGTTTTTAGAATGACTGATCTCAGCTCACCTAACGTGCTGCAAGGAAATAAATAAGTCAGATCGTCAGACTTTTGCTTTAAACAGAAGCAGCATCTCAATACAGCACGATAACCAACATCTACTTTGGTCAGACTGTACAGACCAAAGTTAGCATGTTAAAAAATAAAGTTCATGACAGAACAGTTAGAAAAGACTGAACAAGGAGGAGTTTTTTTAAATAGTTGAGAAGGCCTTGAACTGAAGAAACTGAAGAAAAGACTGCTGTTAAAGGTGTGCTTAGTTTTCTTAGTTTTTTGGCTTTTTTTTTGTTTTTGGTAAATGTTGTTATGTTTTATTGTTCTTCTGAGGCTATATTTATCTCCTTTTTAAATCTGGCGAGGACCAGATGATATTTCCTAACATGTAAAACCTCAGAATTGAAAGACAGTGTATTTTCTTTTTCACAATACTCTACTTTTAGTTTGTTATTTACATTTTAAGGCTTCAGTAACATCTGTTATGCAGATGCAATCACTGTGACCTCTCTATTTCCACCAGACTGGAGATGTTGTTCAAGCAGATGCCCGAGTTTCTTTTTTGGACTTGGCACACCATGAGAATTTTTACGTTTTTGTTTTTCGAAGGAACTGTCTCTACCCTCAAGCAGAATATAAACCAAAAGTAAGATGACATTAAATTATTACACTAGAAAACCTGTTCATTGCATTTATATATAATTATTTTACTTGAAATTTTAACAGTTTTAGATTTGAAGTAATTTAGCCAAACTCAACTGAACTGAGTATCTGTGTTTTAGTGTGATGCCGGTCATTCGGGCGCTGTGGCAGAAAGACCAGGCACAGTCTGAGGCATCACAAAGGCGGAGGCACCCTGCGTCCTGCAGTGAGCTTTCTTCACATTCAGAGAATGAATCTCAAAAATCATCTCAGGTTTACAAGAAACCAACATAACAGTCTTTGTCAAATGCTGACATAAACGAGTGAAGTGCATTCTTTGTACACTTATTCAAACATACTCTGTGAAGTGAAGCCTGTATGAGTGCAGATTTCCCTTTTACCTGCTTTAAAGCCTTGAAAGTTGAGTTTAGAGGCTTGTAATTTACAAAAGCTGAGTAAAATATCTGTATCTATGTTTTCATAATTTTAAAATTGTATTGCTGAAGCAGTGGAGTGCAGACCCTCACAGAGGTGGTGTAGCTTTGTCATTATTGGTTCTTTAATACTCAACATTGTGCTGCATGTATTGTAGAATTCTTCAAAGAAAAGTTATGAAGCTGACCAGTCAGCCCAATCTATACCTGAAGGTTTTTTTTTTTATCTGAGAATGGTATAATGTGAAAGGTCATTGAAAGGTGGTAATTAACTTTAATTTCCTTGGAGAACATTATAACTACAATCTTTTAAATACACTATAGTTAAGCCCTTCTAGAAAAAAGTAAACACAGCTTAGTCTTCAAAGAAATGAATGAAATTTTTTGTAGTTTAAAGTCATTTTTAATACCAAGCACAAAATATGTGACATAAATGCAGATGCAAGTTGTTGTGGCGTCTCTGAAAAATCAAAGAAATGCTCCTGTTTTTCTACAGTAAGCGCGCTTTCAGAGTTAAAAAATTGGAACGTCACTGATAAAAACACTCGTGGTCAAGAATTTAGATGCAGGGTGACAGTCAGTCCTGTGATGAGCTGTTACAAAATAGGGCTCTTTCACTTCTCAGCCCTTTCAGGGTAATCATTACCTCACTATCATTTTACACCGATTCGGTGGTAAGCCTCAGTTGCCTATGGCATGTCTTCATTTCATTTCCAGACCCAGCTGCGTAAAGATCAAGGAATTCTGGGAAAGGGCACAAATAATAATGTGTGACATGGCAAGTTTGATGTTGAAGGAGCAGAAACCTACTTTCTAAGGCTTAGTTGTCTTGCATTAAGATTTTTTTGTTGCTTTTCTAAAATTTTGCTGTCAATAGCTCCTATCTTCCAGTCCATGCTTGATGCTTTTGGTTTCATTTGAGCAACATGTTGCTATAAATTAGGTTGTATTCAGAGTTGTAGCTTCAGATCCTTTGAACGTCTTCAAGTTTGATGACTCAGATTAAGTTTTGATTTCCTATTTTTTCCTATGCCTTTCTGCTTAATGACATTTAAAGTATTGGGATTAAAATAAAAATGTTGTGGTTGAAAAATAGATTTTATTCAAAACTACAAAATTCACCAGGATTTGATCTTAGTTGCTGAAATGTAAATCACATCACGTGCACATGTATCACCTGCATCTGCTTTTTCATGCTGTTGGGGAAGAAAACAGTTTATTTAAATAGCCCAGATACATTCTAACCTTTTACACATTTTGTTTTTTTACAGAGGGCACAGAAATGACAGAAAAACGCATCAATTGTGTCTAGACAGGTTTAAACCAGGGTTATGGCTTTATTAACAAAAGTACGCCGCATTCTCGGGTGACCATCTGATCCACCTTTCACACTCCTGTCTGAATGCTAACATGTGTTGACACAGAGAGGAACAGATGATTTTGTTCTCTCTGTTCCATGTCCTTTTTTCATACAGATGGCCTGCTACCTGCAGAGAGATCCTCTTATATAATAAATGTGGATGGATGATACGGATAACACACACATCTGGTGCTGTTCTGCATCAGCCACTGATCCAGCCAGTCAACTGGCAGTAATCTGGCTTTGCAAAGAAAGAAAGATGCCCTTGCTGGTTTTTCCATTTTTGAGAGTGTGTGTCAGACTTATATAAAGACAACATGGGATAAAGGCTGGAAATACATACTTTTTAAAAAAAAATTGTACCTTTAATGTTAAATTTACAAAGCTTGTGCCAAACTAGTAATGCAGAATGAGATTTATCCTCTGTCAGGATATGATATGTAAAAAAAATTAACAGCATTCTCAAAAAAAAAAAAAATAAAAAAAAAAAAAATTGTTTGTTTTTTTTTTTTTTTGGCCCTAAATTTTTTTTTTTTTTTTTTTTTTTTTTTTTTTTTTTTTTTTTTAAGCACGCAAGCAGTGCGATGTTTTTTTTTTGGATGGGCTCTCCTCGCTATTGTTGAG